>LPNX010676507.1:95676-194795 GCA_001517045.1 Pseudotsuga menziesii | reverse complement strand
AATCATGCAGTTCATTCTTCCACGAAAAGATCTCCTTTTGAAACTTGTTTTGGTTATCTGCCAAAAACACCGATGGACTTCTCTTTTGGCAAGGATGCAGTGGATGGACACCATGATGCAGATAAATCTTTAAAGTTCATTCAGAGAATCCAAGCAGTGCAGCAGGCAGTTCAAGAATAGTTGGAGAAGAGCCAGGCAAAGTACAAGGTTAGGCATGATAAGCATCGAGTTGATCATCAATTTTAGGTTGGTGACCGATTTTTGTTACACATCACTAAAGAAAGACTGAAAGGTGAAGGTAAAAAGATTAATCCTATCAGGTATGGTCCTTTTGAGATCTTGGAAAAGATCGGTATTAATGCTTTTTGCTTGAATTTACCTCCATACATGCAAATTTATTCAGTTATCAATGTTGAGAATCTTAAATTGTATGAGCCTCCTATGATCATGGATGAGGAAATTAACATACATATTCCTTTAGTTGATGATTTGGCACCTGAATATATGAAAGAGTTGCAGGATGATGTTATTCTTGACAGAAATGTAAGGAATTCATGAAGAGGGAATGCTGAGTACCTTCGAGTGGGGATGAAAGGAATGCATCCTAGCAAAGCAAGATGGATGGAGATTGGGAAAGTGAGGGAACTTTACCCTCACTTACTTGCAGAGTAATTCAGGCTTTTGGTGGTCCAAAAGCTCTCCAATGGGGAGGATTGATCCGGAGTATTATTCCTCCTTAACGATCCAATATGGTACATGGTTCATAGAATCCGTGCGTGAAGAAAAAAGGATGGCGGATACACCAAGATGCCGCACAGATCGGAGGTCAGAAGAGCATTTTCTCTTTCGCAACGGCGGGGCTCGAAAGCCTTTTTTCTTCCGCAACGGTGGGGCTCGAAATCCTTTTCTCTTCCACAACGGCGAGGCTCACAAGGCATCTCCCTTTTGCAATGGCAGAAGCTTGACAGACCTTGGACGAATCAGAGGTCGGAATGATTCGGGAGCCGCAACGGCGGATGCCCAAGACTTACGGGTTGAAAAGTCAAATCGGGAGACTTTATCAACTGACAGTCCGCAACGGTGGAAACAAAAATAACTAAAGCCTCCGACTCAAAAACTAGCCGACAGCCGATTGAGACCGTCGAAGCCCGTTGCTTATCCCCTTCTGCAACGGCGAAGCACGGTTGACTAAAACTTTTGGAAGTTCAGTTTACGTATGGTTCCAGAGGTCAGATCCTTGGCATGGTAGAATATTCACAGCTTATTTGTAACAGTTGGAAAGCTTTTCTTGGCAGTTATGCCATAGCTAGAATAACGTCGATAAGGAGGTGAACAGTCGCATTTCTTGAACGTTTTGCTCATTGTAACAGCAAAGATGAGTATAAAAGAGAGTTCGTGAAGAAGCCTTGTCTTCTCTATTTTATTTGTCTTTTCTTTGCTTTTGAAAGCCAATTTGTATTATTCGAGAGAAGAGGTTTTGGAGAATTTTTCCCATACTGCTGAAACTTATTTGCAGAGTCCAGAACCATTTTGTACCATTCTAAAGCCATTAATTGGATCAGTTCCTATTGGAGAGGGACCCGGAGATGTAGCCCAGTGGAGGGGGTGAACTCCGTTATCGACTTCTCTTTGTAACTCTGGTTTTGTGGTTTCTTACTTACATCTGTTTATCATTCCTATTCTGAGCATTTAGTTTATGTTAATGTTGTTCCTTTAATTAACCTGTTTCACGCATTCTTTTACAACAAAATGCACTAAAGTTGAGGTCCTACGGATCAAGTTGATTATGGGCTCAAGTACAATACGAATCAGAAGATTAACCTAGAGGGTTATGTTGATTCAGATTGGGCAGGAAATGCCATCGATAGGAAGAGCACTTCAGGATGTTGCTTCAATATGGGATCAGGTGTGATCTCTTGGTTTAGCAGGAGGCAATCCTGTGTGGCACTGAGTACAGCTGAAGCAGATTATGTCACAGCTTGTTCAGCTAGTTGTGAGGCAGTATGGCCCAGGAAGATACTGTCTGATTTATTTGATCTCCAGCTGGATGCTACTTGTATGCACTGTGACAACCAGAGTTGTGTGAAGTTGTCAGAGAACCCAAAGTTCCATGACAAGTAGAAGCATATCAAGATCAAGTATCACTATATCAGGGATATGGTGCAGAGGGGAGCAGCAAAACTCCAGTATATTGCGACAGATGATCAAGAAGCTGATATGTTGATGAAGCCATTGGCCAGAGTGAAGTTTGAGTACTTCAAGGAGAAGATTTGTGTTCTCTAGATCGAGGTCCCTTCCAAGGGGAAGTGACGAGTCCGGAAGCCATTCTGACAAGCAGGTCAAATGTAAGGGCTGAGCCATTCTATCATGGTGAGAGAATTGGTTCCTTCCATGTCGGATATGAGTGCTGATCCATTCTAATATGACTATAGGATTGGTTCCTACATGATCAAATAAAAGGGGTATTGCCATTCTTGGAATGGAGCTTCCTGGTGAGTTACCAGGAATACTTGGTCTTGGACTGAGGGCCTCTCTTAGACGATTGTAAGATGTAGTCTTACATGATCAGATGTGAGTGCATGGTCATTCTTATGTGATTGAGGGATGTGTTCCCACTTGATCAGATATAAGGGTTGTTTCCTTTTTGATGAGTAGGTCAGATGTGAGTGGCGACCATTCTGATGTAGGATTAGTTCCTACACAAATGTAAGGGCTATCACCTTTCTGATGAGGAGGCCATATGTGAGTGTCAGAAATTCTAATGTAGGATGAGATCCTACATAGATGTAAGGGCTACTGCCTTTCTGATGAGTAGGTCAGATGTGAGTGTCAACCATTCTAATGTGACTGTAGGATGAGGTCCTACATGATTAAATGTAAGGGATACTGCCTTTCTGACGAGGAGGTCAGATGTGAGTGCCGACCATTCTGATGAGTAGGTTAGATGTAAGGGATACTGCCATTCTCTGAATGGAGGCACCTGGTCAGTTACCAGGAACCCTCAGTATAGGTTTGAGCGCCTTTCTAATGAGTCAAGGTCAGATGTAATTGTTGTGCCTTTCTGACGAGTCAAGTTCAGATGTGAGTGCTGGCCATTGTGACGAGTAGGTCAGATGTAAGGGCTACCAAAGACCTACGAGGAGGTAGGCCTATAACCAGCATGAAAAAGGGTCGACTCTGTAGAACTTCCTGTGACGAGAATAATCATGAGATAGCACATTTGATAATGACCCAATGATGATCCAGATCGAGCTATGATCCATATCCAGTTATGATGTCTCCGAGATGATCCAGATCAAGTGATGATTTAGATCTAGCAGTGATGATCCAGATCGAGCTATGATCCAGACCCAATGATGATGACCCAGTGGTGATCCAGATACAGTGATGGTGATCTAGATCGAGTGATGATCCAGATCCAGTGATGGTGATCTAGATTGAGTGATGATCTAGATCTAGTGATGATGATCTAGATCCAGTGATGATCCAGATCGAGTATGATCCAGTGATGATGATCTAGATCGAGTGATGATCCAAATCTAGATGAAGATGACGAGAACTTGACGATGACCCAAGTGATACAGAGAAGAATACTTGTGCTGAAAATTGTGTCGCGAGAATACCTTCCTAGTTAAGAGGGAGTGTTGATGTATATGTAACTTCGGAATGTATTCACTTGTATTTATTCTGTATTGTAACCCAATGTTTATTCTAGTATGTATTTGTAATGTACTTGAGTCATGTCATGCCCTGATGTTCTGATCGGGAAGATCTATAATGTAAACAAGTCATGTCAAGTCATTGTGGGTAACCCTCCTATTGTCTAAGGGTTAAAGTCCCCGCAGTTCTGGGGCACTAGGGTTATTAGACTCTCCTAGAGAGATTGGCCCTAGTAGGTTTTTAGCCATGTCAGGATTATTATAAATAGATAGCTAGCCTCTCTATTTATTACACAACTCATACACACTCAAGTGTAGCGCATAATTGTGGAAGGAGAAGACATTGGGGCCAAATAGAAAGAAGGTTATTGCTATTGGGAGATCATCTTAATCTTTTGGGGTTTTTCTTTTGGTGTTGATTCTATCTCTGAGGAAGTTGCAGAGTTTTCTCCATTTATTGTTTCCCTGAGGAAAACCACTGTGTTCATTGTCTCTTGTGTTTGATTGTTGTGCTTATTGTTCTCTCAGTTAAAGATCCTAATGTTATACTAGCTTAATGTTAAAAATATAACAAGACCTTCATCAACTGGTCAAATCTAAATAGAAAGATCTGAACCCCTAAGAAAGGAAATATACAACTAACCTATTCTCAGGCAACCTCTTACAAGATTCGAGGAGAACGGTGGCAAATTTTTAGTCATTACAATCAAAATAAATCTTAGTAACTAACCCTATCCTTCTAGAATTTGATTACATGGAAATGCAAAAACAACATCGACTGCTTATTGAGCAAGGAGAGGACTTTTTATTGATGCTCCTGCATCAGTTTCCCCAAACTAGGAGAAACCCAACATGGAGTCCAGTTACAACCTTAGCAACATAGAAACCATGTAACCTTATAAATGACCAAGAAACTCAGTAAAGGCCCTTCCATATGGGCTTACTCATATTTGCGCAAGTCGACTAAGTCATTGCTCAAATTTATAGAGCACTCACTCTTTCTCCCAAGCTTACACAAAAAAAAATCATAGTTACGAGGAGTATTCTATACGATACCAAAACAACAAAAATGTAAACGAAATCGTATTGAAATTCTTGCATAAATATAAGAGTTTCGTGCTAGCACTATAATCCAAACATAGGATGCACAAATCCAACGGGGGAGCATAAACCTCCATCAACACCAAACAAAATACCAATCAAATGATAGGCGAAAAACCCTAGAGCAAGGGTTAAGGCTTGAGCCTGCCCGTCACATGGCTCATTAAAGGTGCCATCCTAGCCTCCACTTATTTTCAAATTGAAACCCCCTTCCCTATATTTCAACTTCATACAGTTTTCCATTTAATTATTAAACCCACTCTCTATAGTTTCGACATGCACATAGTTCTATTAAAGCATAAACCCTCTATGCCATAGTTAAAAGCATGTATTTTCACAGCTAGGCTTAAACCCCTTCCCCTTTAGTTTGACCTCAAATATTTGAGCTTAAGATTTGTATTTACATTGACAAAACCTTTAGCACTTAGGAATATCTAGTTGTAGCTGTTAGGATTCTCTTTCATCATGTTCATGAGTGTATGTTTATAGGCGAGTCACCTTCAATACGATACACCATGCGTTAATTCGTAAATAAATAAGTAATACCAATATAGTAGGATTCCTTACCTTTCTTAGTGAGTCGTTTGGGAAAAATCTTGCCACTCTTCCCATTTACATACAAAGGTAAGTCAGCCTCTCCATTTAAACAATTAAGAACCAGAAAAATGTAACATGAAAACAAACATGAAAAAAATAACATTAACAACATCAGTAAATTAGATAGAATGTACATAACCACAATTACAACAGGATATAGAATAGTGACATGTAAACATCATAATCATACAGAAATTACACAAAAAGGAAAACAACAACATAACTTAGTCTTAGTTCTTTATCCAAGTTTCTATTTCACTGTAATACCCTCATTTTGACCCCAATTGCATTAAATTATATATGGTGTAAACAACGTTAATAAATCATGGGGTGGATCTCAAGGCAAAGGCTCCACCATGGATTTATCGTTATATGTATCGAAAATTGAAAGCGATACCTATGGTTCATCAATTAAAATCGATGCCAATGATTCCCGTGCTAGCCATGCACAATATAGTTTTGGACATCATGTAAATATGCAATTAATAAAAATACCCACAACTAGCTATGTCAATGCAACATTAAAGAGATGGGGGCATGATTTCACAAGGAATAAAGGGGGGGGAGAATATTCAAACCCTTAAGACAATAGGGTAAAGCCAAATGCCAAAGGGAAAACCCATAAAGCTTTCAAATACCCATTTTGTTTTCTGTGCCCACCCATCCAGAAATTTGTTGAGATAGTTAATGCCTTGGATAGGGAGAGTATGGCAGTCAATTTCGAATTGGGGAATCCACCCATTTTTGGAAATCATATTTTTTACTTATGGGGCAAGTAAATGCTCATAAATGAATTCCCAAGCCATTATTCACCCATGCATTTTTCTTCCTCATGCAGTTGGAGATAGTTGGGGAATTCTCATCCCGTTTTTATGCATTTTTCCCCATTTCTACATGCCCAGAAATTCGTTTTTGTTGTGATGAGTGAATGTGAAGAAAAGATCCAAGAATTGGGGGTTTTAAGATTCCTTTTTTTCTTCCTCTTGCAACTAGATCTTGTTGTGTGATTTTCCCTCACGTTTTCTACATTTCCTCATCTTGCCATGGCTAGGAAAAGCCATTTTTGTGTTACTTAGTGAATGGCCAATAGAGATTCACATTTTGGATGTCCAGGGAGGTCGTTTTTTCCCCTGTAATTCCCAAGAACATTTGTTGAAATATTTGTTGGAATATATTAAACCCAATCATAACTTAAGCTAAATAATTAATCATTATTTGATTAAATATTCACCCACTAGCTTAATTAGTTGGCATCCACTTGCACCTTAAATTCAATACATGCCTTCTATATCCTAGTAATGATTTATTTCTAATTATGGGTTGATCTTGACCACCGTTTCACCATCCAAAATCAGTATCCAGCACTTTACAACAGATTCTGCTTTATTCTACTTTTCTTGCTTTTCTATGGATAAGGTAGAGCTAGTCAAACTAGGAAACTGGGTTCTTTTGTCGCCAACCCATCCTTCATGAATTTTCCTCCATTTTATAGGATTAGCATGTTTTTTTCCATCTCCTTGACAACTCACTCATGATTTTTCCAATTCGTGAGGTTCTTGATAGATTTGGAAAGTGCTTTAGCCACCTATGGGGGTTCGCTATATTTTGGTAAGTCATCATTTTTTAGCTTTATGTGTTGTCTCCATACAACTCGATTTTCCTATGAGGGATTTAATATTTATGTACACTATTATTCATTATTATTCAATGGAAGGATACACACAAATATTCATCTCTTCATTCATGTGATTCAATCTCTTTTCTTCTCTCTATTTTCCTGTGTATGCTTGTGAGAATTCTTATTAGCAAGATCTATTTCCTGTGCTTCTTCTTAGAATCATTGCTCATAGCATTGATATATTATTTATGCATGGTATCAGATCTACATGGAGCAAAACCTCTCCATATTCTACATGGTATCATAGCAGCAAGGTTTATCAAGTTCTACAGAGTTGAGGAGCGCACCAGTCTCCTATCCCTCTCTGAAGAAGAGCTTGTCTAGCTTACAATATTTTCTCCTAGTTTGTTTTGCAGGTTGTAGGGAGTTTCTTCTTGAGAACATCAATTCAGAAATATGGATTCTCCTTCATCAATAATTATTACTCCCTTCAACTACCACGAATGGAAATCCAAAATATCCATTCTATTGCACAGTAGAGGATTGTACAAAGTTACTCTAGCTTTGGAGAATGAGCCCAATGATGTGATTGAGAAAGCTAAGTGGCATAATATGTTGGATGAATCCTATGGATTTTTTTTCCTCTCTATTTCTCCTGATCTACTCTTTCATCTAGATGGTTTGACCACTCCAAACCAAGTATGGACTCAACTGGAGTCTCTTTTTGGAGTTCAAGATGAGCTAAGAGCACATCAATTGGAGATTGCGTTATTCTCGCTGAGTCCAAGAAATTTCAATTCTCTTGAGGGTTTCTTCGCCAAGTTCAAGTCACTTTTTCTAATGCACAATAAATGTGGGATTGAGAAAGAAGATGATCAATTAATCCTTTCCATTCTCTCAAAATTGGGTCCTGATTACTCAGATTTTGTGTCTACTTTTCATGCTACTAGGCTTGTTGTTCCTAACTGGAAAATTCCTTCTTTCAATTATTTTCTTGATTCACTAACAAAGGAGAAATATAAATTGATCCATATGGGTGTCCTTAATTCTCCCAATATCAAGGGTTATGCTCTCTTGGTTCAAGGAAAAAATAATGTCAAATCCAAACAAAAGAAAATTGTGAAGAAGCCAAAGTCAGAAATTGAAGATGAAGATTTTTATGAAGATTTAATTAATAAAGTTAAGAAGAAAGGGATCACATCCAAGTGCTATTATTGTAGAAAGGGTTTTCATTTAGAGAATAATTGTTTCAAGAAGAATATGGAAATCATGTCTCATCTTCTTGAGAAGCACAAGATCAAAGTTCTAGAAGAACTAGAAAATCCTACTAAGTCCTCGTAACAATGTCAAACTGTGCAGTTCCAAGTTGATATAACTTATGCTTTGAGTTATAGAGTTCTATCCCTTTATCATGTATCTGATATATATCTATTCTCTAATATATCAGAATCATAAATATCAGATCCTTTCTTTGATGATCCTCCTCTCAGTCCACTAGATTCATCTCCCAAACATTGTGATTTTTCATTAGATATTGACTTGTCTTTGAGAAGCTCTTCCTCACAAGCTTCTATATCTGATTTAGAAGATTGTTTGAAGGCTGATATGCATGTCATGAAACATATCACACCACCATCCGTACCATCTACCATACCTCTAAATAATCCTAAGACTATACAATTCCCAAGTTCACTAGTTGATTCCTCATTGGTCTCTTATGCAATGATATTTATCTTACATGGTTTGAAGTCTTTCCTATCTTTCAGTGGCTGGTTATCCATGTGCTTAGTCATATTTTGACTGATATTAAATATGTTTTGATCTGTTCTAAACAAATATAGTACAGATCTTATTCCCATCCATCATTCAGATTTTTACACCTATCAGTTTTCTCCAGTTGCTCATAATTTTCCTAGTCTAGCCCTATATCCTCATGAATCCACTGAAGAATTTGTCTTTTCTGTTACATATTCTAATATTTATGATATCACGGAGTTTTATCAGCCTCATATTGGATCCATATAGGTGCTACATCAGATTGGAAGATTGACATGTGATTCACATCACAATTTTGTAGCTATTCAGGGAATTGGGTGTGAAATAAATTGTCTTAAATTTTGTACTCTTTGGGAAGGAGTATGCACAGATCTCTTTTCCATTTCAGATTATTTTTGTAGATAAGAGTTTGACAGAAGCAAGAAGCATTCAGATAATGCCCCTACTTCATCAGATGATGAGATACAAGGAGTCTCTCCTCTTCCTTCTTCCAAGTTCTACACTCCAGCGCATGATCATGGAATTCATGATTTCTTCAACAACTCTTCCATCCAAAAGAAGTTCATTCATCCCATTCAAGTGAATATAAGGATATGTTGAAAACATATTATTTCAAAATTTTGTGGCTTGTCCTTTCTTGAGGGAGGATTTTCCCCATGTAGTTTTTCATCTTTCCTCACTTTTTTGGACATAATAATTGTTAAAGGGTGACCATAGACTTGTTGTTGCGCCCTATTTGCATCTATATTTTTTGACATACCATCATAAATTCAGACTTATAGGGGGGTGTTGGAATATATTAAACCCACTCATAACTTAGGATAAAATAATTAATCATTTTTTTATTAATTCACCCACTAGCTTAATTAGTTGGCATCCACTTTCACCTTAAAGTCAATACATGCCTTCTATATCCTAGGAATGATTTATTTCTAATTTTGGGTTGATCTTGACCACCTTTTGACCATCCAGAATCAGTATACAACACTTTACTATAGATTCAGCTTTATTCTTCTTTTCCTGCTTTTATATGGATAAGGTAAATATAGTTAAACTAGGAAACTGGGTGCTTTTGTTGCTAACCCATCCTTCATGACTTTTCCTCCATTTTATAGGATTAGCATGTTTTTTTTCCATCTCCTTAACAAATCACTCATGGTTTTTCCAATTCATGAGGTCCTTGATAGATTTGGGAAGTGCTTTTGCCACTTATGGGGGATTGCTATATTTTGGTAAGTCAGCCTTTGTGAGCTTTATGAGTTGTCTCCATACAACTCAATTTTCCTATGAGGGATGTACTATTTATGTACACTATTATTCATCATTATTCAATGGAAGGATACACACCAATATTCATCTGTTCATTCATGTGATTCAATCTCTTTTCTTCTCTCTATTTTCCTATGTATGCTTGTGAGAATTCTTAGTAGCAATATCTATTTCATGTGCTTCTTCTTAGCATCATTTCTCATAGCATTGATATATTATTTCTAAATATTTTTTGGTTCCCAGGGTGTTTTACTCATTTTACCAATCCGTTTTTGGTTGAAGAACGTTTTTCCCTTCATGCCCAACAATTGTATTTTGGTGTTACGTGCATCCTTATGTTGGCTTGGATAAGTAAGTCCAAGGAACCCATCCATTATTTGGTATGACTATGTTTGGATGTGAAGTTTGTATTGGCTGAGTAAGTCCAAGGAAACCATATCTTATTGGCTTATTTCCTTAGTAGCCTATGAAACCCAATTGTTTATTGGATTGGCTGGACAGTCTATGAAACCAAACTGTGGGTGTATGGTCTTTTTATGTGTAATCCTGGTGTTTCCCAGTTCCTTGTGGAAATCATGCCCAGCTCGGGGCTAACAGTGGTGCTGAGAGATTAATGAGCACACTGGCCTATGGTTGGGTGGAACGTTGCAGTGACATAGCTAGTTGCGGGGAAGCTTCTTCTCAAGATAAGTATTTTATTGTGTGCTTAACCTCTACAATGTATTTGTTTAATGAGTTATTATGAACATGATGAATGCGTTGAATGATATTTGATTCTGCTGTGTATATGCATGCATTATGCATATGTGTATAAATTTATGTTCAATGCATTTTATTATTATGTTCACGGGGCTAGATTTCCCGTTTGATAGCAGTAGTGTGAGTCACGTCCTCTCCATCACCGAGATGAGGAAAATAATTTAACTTAACTTTTGCTCATCAAATGTATGAGGAGAATGGTGGAAGATCAATTCTATAAATGGTGGCATGTCGTTATCACCACTTTAAATGCTACATTTTATCATATTGAATGGAGTAGATGGACCATGATAGCTAAAAACTTAGGCTGGCGTCTGCTCAATATCAAGTCAAGATAACTTATAATGTTAAATAGGAAATTCCAGTAGTTGTTAGGCATGTTGGATTCTCTATCATGCTGCTAGAAATATGAGGGGACCATATTTCTGCACATGATGACCTACTAATGGTTATTATCATTAGATATTTGAATACTTGTTCCAAAAGAGTATGATAAAGATTTTGAATACCTACAACTACTACTCTTTAAATGTTGATCATGTTGGATTGAAGCTTTATTATGGATTGATTGCTAATACTAAATTCCTTGACATGTTTCTACAATAACTTGACAACTGCTTTGAAGGAACTCAGGTTGGCAGTACTAGGAAAAGTTTGTTGATGTTGATCTCTTCTTGGTTGAAAATTTGAATAAGGGAATTTTGTTTCCAAATATGTGGTCATGCAACCAAGGTAATAAGGAGGCTACTCCTCTTTAGTCTAATGTTTCATGTGTTGATTCTAACGCCTGAGATCAGAGAATGTTGCATGATAATATTTAAAAATTATAATATACATACACTATTAATTAAACATTCCAGATTGACATCAATACTTGAGTTTGTATTTGTATAAGAGAGTTCTAATCTAAGTAATGCTATTACAAATATTGGATGAATAACTGACATTTCTATATCTCCCATGGTAGATAACTTACATGTCCTCATGCATATGAGTTGGGGGAATGAGTATCCTTCATGAAGACTTATGGATAAGGGCTCTCGAGGTTTTGTGGTAACATATGGATGATGATGAAATTCCTCTTTAATATTCTTTGATAGTCTCTACATCAACCTACAAATTATAAATATTTTCACTATAAACACATTGATGAACAAAACAATGAATCCATGCCAATTTCCATGTGCTTGTTACCATATTTTCTAGAGAGGTTCAACATTTTGAGTCATCATATTGGTTATCCTTCCAAAAGAAAAATTTTTGTGGCATTTTTGTCTCGTCATAAATGTGTTGTGGAATACATGGACATACAAGGTTTCCCCAACATGCAATACATTATGGAAGTATCATGCTTCACATAATGCATGAAAGAACACTCCTAGAAATATTGATGTGCTCAAGACAAGTCTAAAGGATGTTCATACTTGGATGAATCTGTAGTATAAGACATGTTGAAGGTATGGAGTTTCATTGGCATTCACACTGAGCACACCATCTGACTAGAGGAAAATTGAAAATGCCAAGACCACTTCTGCAAATGTTAGCCTGGTACAAGAGACTAAATATAGATCTTGATTTTTGGATTTTTCTAGCAACATAGGACTCACAAAAATTTAAGATGAGATCCAATCCATACACATCTCTAAAGTAGTGGTCAAAATCTTATAGTGGTGCTTTATCTCAAGGAATTTCAAATCAATATCTTTTAGATTGATACACATGCATAAAATACAAACTGACATACCATTTGTGTATGACTTTGAACCCTCCCCATTCAATGAAATTACAAATATTTGGGCCTTTGTTGATCTATTGTATGGATTTGCACATGTTGAGTATGTTTCCTCTAGAATAGCATATAACGTTGACGAAGATTGTGGGAAAATTTTATAACTGATTCATGTTCATACAACAACTTCAATCCATATTTGGAATCAATGAGAGGTACTAAGTAGAGTCACAAGATGAGAACATAAGACAATAGTAAAATATGCACTCCCAAGAGATCACATTAGCTCTAAATTGTTTGAGATTGATGAATCTCAAAATTTTATACAATCAATCAACTACGCATCCAGATCAATCTTTGTATTAAAGCATGTTTCAAGGATTATGATCTCTTGTTTGGTTGTACGAATCCATGTAGATCACCTATTTAAGTGCATATGTGAATTCAATATCTATGGCCATTTGATCTTGTTTTCATATACACACCAATATTGTAGATCACTATGAAGGTGTATGAAACTTAGCATTATCATTGTAGTTTCCTCTTCCATGATTCCATTAACATTAAGATAATAAAACACTTTCAATTAATCGATATTGCAACAAGTTTCGATCAACCATCATGATTACACCAAATATGTATCTTTGAAACTATCAATTCTATATCCATGGATCCAATCATATGCCAAATTTAGACAAAAAATTATTTCATTGATAAGAGAAATTTGATATGTGAAATTGAATAGATGACTCATAAGATCTATATAGCTTAATCATCAAGTGATTTCATGACTAGAAGCATGAAATCAATGCTTAATACTAGGATCTTCATCATGCAATTTGAAGTTGATCATTGATTTGACTGAAGGGTGATGTAGAGGATTATGATTTGAGAGCTAAGTAGATAGGAGGAAAACCATGTCGAGTTGTCTTTGAACAAAACCCATATCTTTAATTTTAATATACAAGGTTGAGAATATCTCAACCAACAACCAATTTTCTCCTACTGGAAATCAAGTAACTACGACATGTTCTGGAAATGTTGGGGAACTACTAGAACTCTTAGAGCATATTACAACAATACAACTTTTTAGTGTAGCTTTTGTAAATTCAGAAGTATGCACATCCAGTGATTAAGAATTCTATGCATCCATTAGTAATATTTTAAACTTTCGGTAGCTTGGTGTTATTCTACACTTTTGGTAGTTGATATAGTGTGGTTTCAATAACTTGGTATATGCTATATGGTTTTGGTAACTTTGATCTCCTATGTAGTTCCAACAGTCGCTGCCTTATGCATTTTTGGTAACTAGGTCTACACTTCTACACTTTTGGTAACTAGGGGATCTCAATTATATCCCTTCACATGGAACTTATATTTCATCTAATCAAATTGAATGGAAAAGGTTCTAGTAGTAATATGACTAAACAAATGCACTGATGTACTACTATAATTGAATAATCCAATAGTAAACTACTTTATTGTTGATATAGTTAGGTTACAATAACTTTTGAAAGGCACTAAAATTAACTTCTAAACTTTTACCTTTGCTCAAGCTTGTCCATGTTTTATGTAATGCATGGGGTGCATGTTGACCTTAATGTGTAGGTACAAACCTTTGAATACTCCATACTAATTTAAGGTTGATGGACTATATTCTTGAGTTATGCTACTTGGAAGAATGAAGAGGATGAAGGAAGGAGATATAAGCTATAAGAAATTTGGTATTTGCACCCAACTTGATGACTATTTCTTATTGCTAAACTATGGTGTTAATTTATTCTTAAAGTGGAGAGAACATTTATTGAAGTTTTATTCACTATACTACCCTACTTCAAAAAAAGGAAAACCTCTCCTAAAGTATAGGGGACCGGGGTACTTCTATTGAATATATGTGCATAATAGGATTACAAATGAACTCATAATAAAATTATAGAGATAATATTTGATATATACTAGAATTTGAGGAAACAATTGATCCACTTGATTTTGTGCCAAGAGATGTTGAAGAATGAAGTGGCTCTCTATAATGATGACTATCATGAACCATTAATCAATGTATTCAATAATCCCTTGACTGTATTCTTCATGAGAACTTGTTTGCAAATCCTCCTTCTTCATACCCTATAGATTTTCAAATATCTGGCTCTTGCATAAAGGATCTAGGAATAAACTTGTAAAAAACTCTTCAATACTAGGTTCCAATGCCTACTCTCCATCTAATTTTCTCCATGGATATTTGGTTTCCACTTCATATTGTCAATTATAGTTAAAGAATAATACTAGATTTACTTGTTATAGATCTGGATCATCGAAGTTTTTCTCTTCTATCCCATATTGAGATGCAAATGTGTCTTCAATTGTCAAAACTATATGGGAGATATTTTGAAGTAACATTCTCCTTTTCCAAACAACTCTTGTCTGGCACATGGATTATTGCACGGGGGTCTTTTGAATAAAAAACTAAAACTTCTACACAAAACAAATTTCAAAGCAAAGCATGTACTCCTCATGCTACTAAGAACCTACTATCACTAAGTTATATGTTTACATGACTAACTTTTCTCTTTCCATATGTCAATTAAATTACTAATGCATTTTCCTTTTAACATCTCCCTACAATAGTGCCAAAAATGTCAAACAATTTAATTTGTTAAATTGTTATCCATTAAATTATCAATAAGGGAGCTCATAATCTTGTGAGGTGACAACAAAATGAAAGAGTGGGTAACTAACTCTAATCTAAGCAAGATGAATTAAAAATCTTCGTGTTTAACAAGACACTTCTAGGAATCAGAGTCAAGCATGCAAATTCTCTCTTACAATAATGAGTTAGGTACTTCATGGATCAAGTAATTCTTGTAGCTTAATCAAACTAGAGATGAAGCTCACTCAAAGACATGAATTAAAATCAAAATATCTTATGATGCAGGTCTAAGTCTTGTAGCTTCTTAGCTATATTTTGGATCCCTAGCATTAACAAACATTCATATCTCCAATGCATACCGCACACAAATGATCACACTTGCAGAATTGGAACTATAAAACTAAAATGATATAGAGTTCAATTTGGTCATTGTAATTTATTTTAATCATTAACCACGTTCCTTTGGTTGACAAGGAAAAGGATAATTCAATTCCGCGATCATCAGTCACATTTCTTTGGTTGACATCATGAGCATCAACTAGTCTTATAATCATTAAAGAAGCATAGCCTTAAATGCCTGACTCTATAGGGAAACCACACTTGCAGTAGTTAACAGAGCATAAAGAAAACGAAAACTACTGAATAACATCATAAAAAAATAGAAAAACTATTTTGGCAATGTATACTAGAGAGAAGGCCCCTTCCTCTATTGTCATGCAATGCCAAAAAAATATGCAACATATAAATCTTGACCTACAACAACAATCTCTTTATTCTAACATCAAAGGATTACCATGATCTTGCATCCACTCCCTAATATGTAACTCTCTTCTCTCATGTATTCTAATGCTCAATTGACTAATATGGTGTCATATGTATACATACTACTTCCCCAGCATCAATGAAAAGGAGTTACAACAAGATGAGCCTAGATATTATATAAGTGGATCTCAAAACCAACAAATTATTTTATCCTAAACATGTGGATTTATCCACCACAAAACCTTGGATTTTATCTAAGATATTTGAGAGGCGTAACAACATTATATTGAATTATATCCATGTTCCCACACTTGTCCATAGGTGTCGTACCTTTGTCAAACCACTTGAGTACCAGAATTCTGGAAATAATGATTAGTTTTGAAGATCACGCCCAAATAACCATTGTCTTGTATTTTACGAGGATCTATAATGCGTGTCACCTACATGACCCTATTCCGAACAAAACCCAGGTTTTCAATTTTTGCGATTAATCTTCGTTTGCTCAGAAATGATGTGGAAATTTGTTCCTTAGAACTACCACCTGTAAGAATTCTTGTAATTAAATAGTTTCCTATAACCATTAGTTTATTACCATAATTAAGGAATTTAGTAATTGAAGCCTCCAATTCTATAAGTCAATGGAAATGACCAAATCCTTCTACAAATTTGAATCTACTGGTTAGGAAAACGTGACATCTACTTAACTAACCCACAAAACACAGAAAATTCAACAAACATTACCATTTTTATTCCTTCTGATCTTCACATGAGTGAAGATAGATAACAATGGATAAGATAATGTAAAATAAGGTAGTTAAGGTATGAATTTATAAAAGAATACATATAAATGATTAGACGTTAAGCAAAATAAATGATGAGAGGCCCAACATACATCTCGACAAGTGAATTCCCAAGAGGGAGGAATCCAATTACTAGGTTAGATGTTAAGTAAAATAAATAATGAGAGGGTCAACATACATGTAGACAAGTGAATGTCCAAGAGGGAGGAATCCAATTAGGAGCATCATGAAGACTAGCAAACCAATATTATATCTTATGATCTTTAATATTAGACCCAAATTCATGAGAAAAATGCATAATCCAAATGCTTGAAAAAAAATAGATAAGTAGTCCCTAGAACTAGACACATAACCATGGTTACCTTCAAATAGATAATAAGGAATCATTAAAAAAATTGATTATTAAAAATATGGTGGTGAAATTCAATTAATGTTCCCCTAATGATGGGAATTATCCCACAAATAATAAAAAAGACATGAGTTGTTGAAATATAGAGATAGGGTGTTAGGTGTCATCCTTCTTTGATCAATACATAAATTTTATTATTTAATGTAATAATTGTTGGGGCACAAGACAATAGGGTGTTTACCATCCTCAAAACAAAAATTATCAACGAGACAAGGAACAAGGTTCCAAACATGATGGAAAAAAACGCATAAAATAGGGAAGTCTAGGGGGAACATTTAGGTTGTACAAGGTAGAAGGTTTTGAGTAAATCAAGTTACCCATGAAGCTAGAATTCTAAATGTAAAAATGATCTAAACAATGTCTCCATCAACAAATCAACTAGTAAAAGCCTTCAATATAAATAAATATCATCTTGAGGTGCATAGACCATATCAAGTATTTCCTCCACCCTCTATGGTCCTTGAATAAAATTGGACTAATTTAACCAACCTCCATAATTAAACTATTTTCCCCCAATTAGGATCAAATAGTTGAAGCCTAACCTTACACCTCACTGTGGCTCCGTTTTGTGCATGAGATACTCATAAACCTCAACCACCAACTAGATCACATCCCATTCCACCATGTTAAATTCACCACCTAATTTCATTCTACTTCTAGAAGAGAAGAACATATACATTCATAAATGCATATTTCAACATAATTGAGCTTAGGTGCATACACCAAACAAAATCCGAACAATCTCCCATGTATCAATATACAAACTAAGATGGACTAATTATCTAAGTCACAAGCATAAGATGTTACAAATTTATATAAAAAAAAGGATAAAACAAGCATAAAATACTCTCACAACACATATTAACTTGAAACATACTACAACCTTAAACATTATAATTGTGCTTGTAATACCTTATTCATATTACTTCTCTTAAAGTAAATTTGCCCTCTTTGTTTACAAATAAAGCGGTGTTTATGTCAAATGGGTGTAGCTTGGGTGTTTGGGAGGAATGAATGTTACCCTCCCCACCCATGTTCTACTCTTGTAAGTGACATGATGCTCTTGTGGAGCCCTTTGTAATAAATGTTGTGAATGATGAGCTGACCATACCTTGATTCACTTTGAATTTTCCGTGTTATGGTTTATTCAATAAATGATAATGTATCCCAAGAGTGAGTTTACTTCATCACCATCTATTACACATCAATATTTAAAAAAAAAAAATTTAATTAAACATTATTTTTTATTTTAATATTGAAATTAAAAACTTAATTATAATCATTATCTTTTAAAATATATTATTATGTATATTTATAATGGGAAATTTGTACCTATATTTTCATATTAATTATATTTTATAATTTACCCAGGTTAATTCTTATTTTCACTTAGACTTAATAACCTTAATAATAACCCGTAAACTGAGGAGGCGCACCCCCCCATCAACCCGTACAACCCCTGAAGTGAGGAGTCGCGCCCCTATCAAACCGTACAAATAACATTTCTCAATACACCGACGACTCAAATAAACTCTTATATTTGTATTTAGATAACTGGTCTCTTCTATATACATGGACCAACAAGTTAAAGTTTAGGCAGATAGAAAGATCGCTAAACAGTTCTCTGAATTTTCTCTACTCTAACTTCGGTGAGAAAGGAATTTCGGCGATAACGTTTACAGAGGAAAAAGGCTCAGGTGGAGGTCTCTCGCTGTTTTTTAAATTAACTCGCAGAATAGGCATATGTAATAAGGGTTTTATTTTAAAGCACAAGGACTAAGTATTTTTGTTTTTATGTTTTTTTTAAGGAGTTTTAGAGTTGCAGGTTTCACATACTTGAGCTAGAGCTTTGGAGCCCTAACCCTGATGGATGACAAAGTTGCAGAGGCAGTATCCCAGGACACTTCTGCCAACGGGAATTTCGAAATCCCTACGATGGTGCTGGACAGTCAGGTTGAAGTTTCGGAGAAGGGCAATGAAACAGTTTGTACGCCTATTTCCAATCGACCATCTCGAGTAAAAAAGATTGTTGAGCCGTTCACTCCTTGCAGCACTGAAGAGGTGAAGACGCCTAAGAAGTTCAGCATTGAGCAGGGAAGAGGAACGCCTCTCAAAGATATCCCAAATGTTGCTAACAAAGTACGCAAAAGGAATAGGACTGACGAGCTTTTGAAACTTGTTTATACGCTTCTCTATGGAAAGAGGGGGAAGGATTTTCATATCAAGAATAACATCTTGCAGTTTTCGGGCTTTGTGTGGGGTGAAAATGAGGAAAAACAGAAGGAAAAATTAACGGAAAAACTTAACAAACATAACAAGGAAATCTTGTTTAACATCTGTGATTTGTTGGATATTCATGTTTCCAAATCAAACACAAAGAAGGAAGAGCTGGTGGCTAAGCTAATTGAATTTCTGGAGTGTCCCCATGGAACTACAGATCTGGTCGTTGATGAGACTCCGAAAAGGAAGAGAAAGACCAGTGGAACTCCAGCTAAAACTCCAAATGAAGGTCTTCCTCGCAAGAGACGGAAAAATAGTGATGTCACCCAGGAAGAGAAAGGACAGCCTGAGAATGAAAATAGAGAGGAAGATGCAAAAAGGGAAAATAATTCTTCCTGTGTTGAAAATAATATTCAAGAAGTAGACCTGGAAGAGGAAGAAATTGTTAAAAATGATGTGCAAGAAGTAGACATGGAAGAGGAAAAAGGTGTTGAAAATTCTGTGCAAAAAGTAGACCTGGAAGAGGAAAATGGTGTTGAAAATTCTGTGGAAGAAGTAGACCTGGAAGAGGAAAAGGGTGTAGAAAATTCTGTGGAAGAAGTAGACCTGGAAGAGGAAAAGGGTGTTGAAAATGATGCGCAAGAAGTAGACCTAGAAGAGGAAAAGGGTGTTGAAAATGATGTGCAAGAAGTAGACCTGGAAGAGGAAAAGGGTGTAGAAAATTCTGTTCAAGAAGTAGACCTGGAAGAGGAAAAGGGTGTTGAAAATGATGTGCACGAAGTAGACCTGGAAGAGGAAAAAGTTAAGAAGGACAATGTTGCTGCCTCCGTAGAGAAGTTCAACTCAGAGGAGAAAGAGGTGGCAAACAATGATAAACTGAAAACGAACAGTTCACTGGATCCTCCGTCTGGTGACGATCTATGTATTGCAGTTTCTGAAATTATTGCAGAAGTAGCTGATTTTGAAACGACGAAATACCGTGACATAGTTAAACAATTGGAGTTACGATTTGGAACTGATTTGTCTAGTAGGAAGTTAGAACTCAAAAAGATTATCCAAGATGAACTGTTAAGGCTTGCAGAAAGAGATGAGATGGAAACTGAAGAGGATGACGGAAAAATAGACGAAACTTTGTTATTATGAAATTACATGAAGACAGACGTCAAAATTATAAATCACATTTTGATCTATATTTGGAGTTAACCATTTTGCATTGTTCAATTATTATATATTTTGATGCCTATTACTTATAATCATTTGGCTTCTATTGCGGTCATAATCCTATACTGGTGACTCTCTTTTTATTAACTTTTGAACAATTTATAACTATCTGACAATTTGAAGGGTTTACTGCATTACTTTGAACTTTTATTGGTGCTATGTTTCTTAGGTTGGTTATAGTTTCTTGGTGAATAAATAATTATTTTATTGTAACCTTTGAGAAAATACTAATTAGTTTGGTTATATTTTCCTTGGGGATAAATAATATGGGACAGAAAATACAAGTATTAATTAAATTATATAAAAACTGTTTTTTTTTTTTTTTTAAGAGACTATTTATATTATAAAATATATTACTTTAAAGATATAAGATTTAGATTAAATTATTAGCTTAAAAATTAATATTTAAATTAATTACTAACCAAAAATTATAAGCTATATTGTCATTCTATATACATTCAGCAAACTTGTTCTAAATTACAACATTAAATGCATTTTATCTAAAATTTCAAAATGTATTATCCGAAACTCATCGTGAAAAGTTCGACGTTAGTATCAAGTTGATTCTATTGATTCCTCCTCGTATTCCCATAGTGCACATTAACTTCGTCTCATTTTTCCTTTCTCTGTAGACAAGTGTAAAGGAAGCCTCCTGTAGTTGTGCTTTCAATATTTTTGTTTTCTCTCGTAGTGACTCCACTTGGTGGTATTTGTGCTCTCATTTTATCCAATTGATTATTAATATTGAATCTTCAAATAACTTTATTTGGTTGATGCTAATTTTCAATGTCTTCTAAAGCATTAGATTTAGTGCCCATTGATCGGGCCTATGTAGTTCCAACAGTCAGTGTCTTATGATGCCCTTTGATCTCCAAATAACTTTATCTGGTTGATGGCTATTCATCTCCTATGTAGTTCCAACCGTCACTCCTTTATGCATTTTTAGTAACTAGGTCTAAAGTTCTACACTTTTGGTAACTAGAGCATCTCAATTGTATCCCTTCACATGGAACTTATATGATATCCATTCAAATTGAATGAAAAAGGTTCTAGTAATAATATGACCAAACAATGTACCATTATATTATTAGAATTGAATATTCCAATAGTAAACTACTTTATTGGCTATATAGGTAGATTACAATTACTTTTGAAAAGCACTAAAATCTAAACTTCTAAACGTTTACCTTTGCTCAAACGTGTCCATGTTTGATGCAACGCATGGGGTGCATGTTGACCTTAATGTGTAGGTACGAACCTTTGAATACTCCATACTAATTTAAGGTTGATGGTCTATATTCTTGAATTATGCTACTTGGAAGAATGAAGAGGATGAATGAAGGAGATCTAAGCTATCAAAAATTTGGTATTTGCATCCAACTTGATGACTATTTCTTATTGCTAAACTAGGGTGTTAATTTATTCTTAAAGTGGAGAGAACATTTATTGAAGTTTTATTCACTATACTATCCTACTTGAGAAAAATGAAAACATCTCCTAAAGTGTAGGGGTACTTCTATTGAATCCATGTGCATAATAGGATTACAAATGAACTCATAATAAAATTCTAGAGATAATATTTGATATATAATAGAATGTGAGCAAACAATCGATCCACTTGATTTTGTGCCAAGAGATGTTGAAGAATGAAGTGGTTCCCTATAATGATGACTATCTCGAATCGGTATTCAATGTATTCAATACTCCCTTGATTGTATTCTTCATGAGAACTAGTTTATAGGTCCTCCTTCTCTATATACCCTATAGATTTTCAAATATATGTCCCTTGCACAAAGGATATAGGAATAAACTTGTAAGAAACTCTTCAATACCAGGTTCCAATACCTACTCTCCATCTAATTTTCTCCATGGATATTTGGTTTCCACTTCATATTGTCAATTATATAGTTAAAAAATAATTCTAGATTTACTTGTTATAGATCTGGATCATTGAACTTTTTCTCTTCTATCCCATCTTGAGGTGCAAATGTGTCTTCAATTGCCAAAAATATATGGGAGATGTTTTAAAGTAACATTATCCTTTTCCAAACAACTCTTGAGCATGCCTGAATTTTCCTTATTGGATAATAGTCCTTGTTTGGCAGATGGATTATTGCACGGAGGTCTTTTGAATAAAAAACTAAAACTTCTACACAAAACAAATTTAAAAGCAAAGCATGTACTCCTCATGCTATAGGAACCTACTGTCACTAAGTTATATGTTTACATGAGTAACTTTTCTATTTCTATATGTTAATTAAATTACTAATGCATTTTCCTTTTAACATCTCCCCACAAAAGTGCTAAAAATGCCCAGCAATTTAATTCGTTAAATTGTTATCCATTCAATTATCAACAAGAGAGCTCATAAGTTTGTGAGGTGCCAACAAAATGCAAGAGTAGTTAACTAACTCTAATCTAAGCAAGATGAATTAAAAATCTCTGTGTTTAACAAGACACTTCTAGGAATCAGAGTCAAGAATGCAAGTTCTCTCTTACAATAATGAGTTGGGTACTTCATGGCTCAAGTAATTCGTGTAGCTTAATCAACCTAGAGATGAAACACACTCAGAGGCTTGAATTAAAATCAAAATATCTTATGATGAAGGTCTAAGCCTTGTAGAGCTTCTTAGCTATATTTTGGATTCATAGCATTAACAAACATTCATATCTCCAATGCATACCACACATACATGATCACACTTGCAAAATTGAAACTATATAACTAAAATGATATAGAGTTCAATTTGGTCACTGTAATTTATTTTAATCATTAACCACATTCCTTTGGTCGACAAGGAAGAGATAGAGATGACGAGGAAATTGCATTAATGCTTTTAATGCTCGACGTTTCGATCTCTCTCTAAGCTCATCGTGAGGAGTGCTTACTCAAGCGGATCAAGGGGCCAATGAATTGTTTATATATGGTTTATCGTTTAGGACATAAAATACAAATATTAATTAAATTATATAAAAACTATTTTTTGTTTCTTTCTATTTTAAGAAACTATTTATATTATAAAATATATTACTTTAAAGATAGATTAAATTGTTAACTAAAAATTAATATTTAAATTAATTACTAACCAAAAATTATAAGCTATATTGTCATTCTATATACATTCAGTAAACTTGTTCTAAATTACTACATTAAATGCATTTTATCTAAAATTTCAAAATGTATTATCCGAAACTCATCCTAAAAAGGTCGACGTTAGTATCAAGTTGATTCTATTGATTCCTCCTCGTATTCCCATAGTGCACATTAACTTCGTCTCATTATTCCTTTCTCTATAGACAAGTGTAAAGGAAGCCTCCTCTAGTTGTGCTTTCAATATTTTGGTTTTCTCTCGTAGTGACTCCACTTGGTGGTATTTGTGCTGTCATTTTATCCAATTGATTATTAATATTGAATCTTCAAATAACTTTATTTCGTTGATGCTAATTTTCAATGTCTTTTAAAGCATTAGATTTAGTGCCCATTGATCTCCTATGTAGTTCCAACACTCAGTGTCTTATGATGTTCACTGATCTCCAAATAACTTTATTTGGTTGATGATGGCCACTCATCTCCTATGTAGTTCCAACCATCAATCCTTTCTGCATTTTTAGTAACTAGGTCTACAGTTCTACACTTTTGGTAACTAGAGCATCTCAATTGTATCCTTTCACATGGAACTTATATGTTATCTAGTCCAATTGAGTGGAAAAGGTTCCAGCAATAATATGACCAAACAATGTACCAATGTACTACTAGAATTGAATATTCCAATAGTAAACTACTTTATTGTCGATATAGGTAGATTACAATTACTTTTGAAAAGTACTAAAATCTAAACTTTTAAAAGTTTACCTTTGCTCAAGATTGTCCATGTTTGATACAAACCTTTGAATACTCCATACTAATTTAAGGTTGATGGACTATATTCTTGAATTATGCTACTGGGAAGAATGAAGAGGATGAATGAAGGAGATCTAAGCTATCAGAAATTTGGTATTTGCATCCAACTTGATGACTATTTCTTATTGCTAAACTAGGGTGTTAATTTATTCTTAAAGTTGAGAGAACATTTATTGAAGTTTTATTCACTATACTACCCTACTTGAGAAAAATGAAAACGTCTCCTAAAGTGTAGGGGTACTTCTATTGAATCCATGTGCATAATAGGATTACAAATGAACTCATAATGAAATTCTAGAGATAATATTTGATATATGCTAGAATGTGAGGAAACAATCGATCCACTTGATTTTGTGCCAAGAGATGTTGAAGAATGAAGTGGTTCCCTATAATGATGACTATCGGGAACCGTTATTCAATCTATTCAATACTCCCTTGATTGTATTCTTCACGAGAACTAGTTTATAGGTCCTCCTTCTCTATACCCTATAGATTTTCAAATATATGTCACTTGCACAAAGGATATAGGAATAAACTTGTAAGAAACTCTTCAATACGAGGTTCCAATACCTACTCTCCATCTAATTTTCTCCATGGATATTTGGTTTCCACTTCATATTGTCAATTATAGAGTTAAAAAATAATTCTAGATTTACTTGTTATAGATGTGGATCATCGAACTTTTCCTCTTCTATCCCATCTTGAGGTGCAAATGTGTTTTCAATTGCCAAAAATATATGGGAGATATTTTGAAGTAACATTCTCCTTTTCCAAACAACTCTTGAGCATGCTTGAATTTTCCTTATTGGATAATAGTCCTTGTGTGGCACATGGATTATTGCACGGAGGTCTTTTGAATAAAAAACTAAAACTTCTACACAAAACAAATTTAAAAGCGAAGAATCTACTCCTCATGCTACTAAGAAACTAATGTCACTAAGTTATATGTTTACATGAGTAACTTTTCTCTTTCCATATGTCAATTAAATTACTAATGCATTTTCCTTTTAACATCTCCCCACAAAAGTGCTAAAAATGTCAAGCAATTTAATTCGTTAAATTGTTATCCATTCAATTATCAACAAGGGAGCTCATAAGCTTGTGAGGTGCCAACAAAATGCAATAGCAGTTAACTAACTCTAATCTAAGCAAGATGAATTAAAAATCTCTATATTTAACAAGACACTTCTAGAAATTAGAGTGAAGAATGCAAGTTCTCTCTTACAATAATGAGTTAGGTACTTCATGGCTCAAGTAATTCTTGTAGCTTAATTAGCATGAATTAAAATCAAAATATCTTATGATGAAGGTCTAAGTCTTGTAGAGATTCTTAGCTATATTTTGGATTCGTAGCATTAACAAACATTCATATCTCCAATGCATACCACACATACATGATCACACTTGCAAAATTGAAACTATATAACTAAAATGATATAGAGTTCAATTTGGTCACTGCAATTTATTTTAATCATTAACCACATTCCTTTGGTCGACAAGGAAGAGATAGAGATGAGGAGGAAACTACATTAATGCATTTACTCGAATGTTTCGATCTCTCTCTCATGTCATCATGAAGAGTGCTTACTCAAGCGGATGAAGGGGCTAATGAGTCGTTTATATATGGTTTAGTTAAGTATGGTTGGTTTTAATCTAAAGGATGGTCGGCTTGGATTAGAGGTCTTTTAGGGTTTTAATAAATCAATTTTTAAGTTTAATTTAAAAAAATTTTAAAAATAAATTATTCTAAGTATAATTACTTAAACTAGGTTAGGTTAATTTATTAAATTTTTATATAATTTTTAAAATATAATATTTTATATTAATTATAAGTTATTAAATTTTTGATATTAAAACTTTAAATTTTAATTTTTAACAATTACTAATTAGATAGTTTAGAGAATTATTTATTAAAAATTACTAATTAAATTGTTTAGAGAATCACTATTTTATTATGTTATATTAAACCTAATAAAGTATAATTAAAAGTTTTTAAGAATGTTTAAGTTCCTATAAAAAAATTACTACCATTATAATTTAAAGTTATTATTTAAGAAACTTTAAAAAATTATTATTTTAAGAAAAGTTTAAATGCTTTAATTTTTTATTTTATTTTTATTTATTTAAAAAAAATCTTTTTTAAAAACACAAAAAGGAGACTAACCATAAAGGTGGACTAGGTTAAGTGCCAAGCTGGGGATACAACCTTAATGGGCCTTAGGGTTTTTTTTTTTAAATAGGAGTGTTTTTTGAAGGAGTGTAGAAGGGGAAGCCAAGTGTCACTAAGTTTTCTACAATCATCTCTATTCAAGTAGCCATTAGTCATGTTGATCTCAATCGTTTCCCTTATTTTTAGTTTGGCTAGGTTGTCTTCTCTTGTGATGACCAAGGCATTTTCAAGACAAATATGGTGTTGGGTAAGGTGGGCATGTTTAGCTAGGGAAGACTTCTTGTATCTATCATGCTTAAGGTCTGCTCCACGTTATTTAAGTCTAGCTATGGATATTCCCATTTCACCTATGTAGGGTTTGCTACATGATCAAGGGATTGAGTAGACACCTTTAAAGTATTTGGGTTCTATGAGGTCCTTAAGAGAGTCTACCATCTTTCTAATAGAATTGGGAGGGGTGAACAACACTTTAAACCCTTTTTTGCCAATATTTTTGGACAATCTCTCTTTGGTTCCTTTTATATAAGGAAGGAAGATTCTCTTTTCCTCTCCCTTTTTTGGTTATTTTCTTTCTTATTATTTTTAATTATATTATTGTTATCTTCTTTTAATTTTAGATATTATCTTCTTTATTTGTTTACTGTCCTATCCATTCATTCTAAACACTTGGTGTAGGTGTTCTAATTCTTGATCAATGTGATCAATATCTGAAATCCTATGTGCTCTTGTGGCAAAGGTGGATATGATACCAAAATTTTGAGGGGGAAGTGATGTGAGTTGGCATGAAGGTAGTTTTTCATGTGTGTCTTCTTTCTGAATACTTGGTGTGCTATGGAGCCATCTTCCTTCTTTGATATTAACACATCTAGAAAGGTTAAACTATTGTTTGTTTCTAACTCCATGGTGAACCTCATACTATCATTTTGCTTGTTTAGATGTTCTAGATATTTTACAAGGTTATCTTCACCATGGGGCCAAACTACATCGGTATCATCAACATAACGCTTCCACCTTCTAGGCTTTAGAGGGAAGGACTCTATGGCTTCTTTCTCGAATTTCTCCATGTAAATATTGGCCACAATGGGTGAGAGAGGTGAGCCCATTGCAACTCCTAAGTGTTCATAGAATTCTTTCTCAAGGTGAAGTAAGTGGATCTCATACCTCCACAAGTTTTGCTGTCTCTGTGTTGGTAAGTTTTTTTATGGTGTTAATGGATTCATTTATGGGTAATTTTGTATATAGAGAAACAACATAGAAGCTAACCATTTTGTTCTCATTGTTGAGTTTTTCTTTGGAGATTTCTTCCACCCAAGTCTACAAATCTTTAACAAAGGAGTTTGTCTTCCCGACTAAAGTTTGAGTAGTTTTGCTAGATATTTAGCTAAGTTGTAAGTAGGTGATCCAATAGTGTTTACAATTGACCTTAGTGGAGCTCCTTGCTTATGTATTTTTGGAAGCCCAGTACCAAGCTGTCCTTAGGATAGAGTTTCCTTTTAATACTGTCATCAAGGTTAGACTTCTTTATAGCATTGGTGACCACTTTGCAAATGGTTTTCCATGGGTCCTTTATGAGCTTCTTGCAGCTCCCACACGCTAAGTGCTCATTCATTTTTCTCACATACTCATCAGAATCTAAAATGACCGTCGCATTACCCTTATTGGCCTTTACTATCTTGATTTCCTTATTATTTCCAAGGTTCTGCAGAGCGTTCCTTTCAGCCAACGTGATGTTTGGTTTCGGTGGTTTGTCTTGTCGAATTATGACGCCACATTCCTGGCGTATTTTTTCTACTCTGTTTTCTCGGAGATTACAAACCGCATTTTCTATGCTGCAGATAAGGTTCTTGACCCGTATCTGGTTGGGTGCGACGGCGAAATTGAGACCTAATCCCAAGATGTTTCGCGAGTCTTCATCCAGTGTGAGTTTGGAAAGGTTAATTACGTTGGAATTTACCTTATTAATTGTATTGTTATTATCAACAGCGTTACTAATTTCTCCCTTCAGGCTGCGTATCTTCTTCTCTTGTTTCGTGACGGCTTCATTCTTTTTTCTGGTGCATTTCAGACTTATTGCTGCGTCTATGGAATCCCATAGTGTTGGCGTGGTGGTATTGGATAGTCTTACGTGTAGGTGGAAGGCAGCTTCGGAGAATTTCTGTAGCTCGGCGCGAGTTCTTTTAGTTCATATTTTATCAGCGTCATGCTCATGGATCTGAACATTGTTTCATTTCTGGAGTTTCGTAGTTTGTGTTTAATCACTGCAAATTGTGGGATTATCTCGCTGTCTCTACAGTTCTTTAGGAATTCTAGGTCCGCGGCTCTTTTGACTATCTTGATGCGTGTAGTCTCGAGTAGTCTTACATCCTTCAGGCAGTCCCTTCCATGGAGACTAACCAAAACCAAAATTATCAACAGACAAGGAACAAGGTTTCAAATATGATGGAAAAAAACACATAAATTAAGGAAGTCTCGGAGGAACATTTAGGTTGTACAAGGTAGAAGGTTTTGAGTAAACCAGAGTAGATCCAAATCCTAGGCTCTATAGAGCTCGAAGAGGGATCAAATCTCTTCGTAGGTATCCATTGATTTGATTCAAACCAAAAGACACATCTTTTTATTTAAGGTACACATATAATATTTAATATTATTTATGGCCCACATATAGTATTTATTATTATTTTTTATTTTGTTATGAACTAACATTACCACATTTCTCCATACATGGTTTTAAAACCATATGCAAGGTCCTCCTACAACCATGGGTTGTTTAGTAGGCTTTGCACATGGTCTTAAAACCATTTGCAAGGCCCTCCTAAACCATGTGCAATAAAATTATGGGTTGTTTAGGAGGCGTTGCACATGGTTTCAAGGCCCTCTTAAACCATGTACAATAAAACGATGTGTTGTGTAGAAGGCCTTCCACATGGTTTTAAAACCATAAACCATGTCCATGGTTTTAAAACCATAGTTTTATGCACATGGTTTTAAACCATGCTTTGCACATGGTTTATGGTTTTAAAACCATGTGCAAGGCCAACATTTTTTATTATTTTGTTAAGTAAAACATTACAACATCTCCCCCATATTGTGTTTTTCTCCTCACCCATATTTTTGTAAGAATAATTAAATTTTTACTTTTTTATTGTTTTGTTAGGTAGGAAGATTCAACATCTCCCCCATATTAGGTTTTTTTTCTGGTGGGCATTTATTTGGCCTATAATTAAAAAAAATATTTTTTATTACGTAACGTTACAAGATCTCCCCCATACTGGGCTGTAGAGCGCCTCTCGGCCCAATCAACTTACCCATGCAGCTAGAATTATAAATGTAAAAATGATCTAAACGAGCCTAGATCCAAATCCTAGGCTCTATCAAGCACTGAGATGGATCAAATCTCTCGAGGTGCAAACCTCTTCTTAGGTATAAATTGATTTGATTCAAACTAAAAAACACATTTTTTTATTTAAGGTTCACATATAATTTTATTATTATTAATATTTAATATTATTTATGGCTCACATATAGTATTTTTTATTTTGTTAGGAACAAACATTGCATCATTTCCCCACTCCTACAATCATGGGTTGTTTAGGAGGCCTTGCACATAGTCTTAAAACCATTTGCAAAGCTCTCCTAAAGCATGTACAATAAAACCATGGGTTGTTTAGGAGGCCTTGCACATGGTTTTAAAACCATATGCAAAGCCTCCTAAACCATGTACAATAAAACCATGGGTTGTTTATAATGCCTTGCACATGGTTTTAAAAGGATGTGCAAAGCCAACATTTTTTGTGGATAATTTAATTTTGTGTTTTTCTCTTGACTCACATATTTTTTTTACGGATAATTAATTTTTTACTTTTTTTTATTGTTTTGTTAGGTAGGAAGATTACAACATCTCCCCCATATTAGATTGTTTTTGTGGCTGACATTTATTTTGGCCTATTAAAAAATTTAGTTTTTATTAATAAAAATAAATTTAGGAAAGTGATTTTATTTTTTATTTTGTGTTACAAAATCTCTCCCATAATATTCACTATCACTATTATTTTTCGCTGTCATGTTATAAATGTTACATCACCTTACAAGATCTCTCCCATAATATTCATTATCACTATTATTTTTTGCCGACATGTTAGTAAGGTTACATCACGTTACAAGATCTCCCTCATATTGGGCTGTAGAGCGCCTCTCGGCGCAATAATGTCTCCATCCACACATCAACTAACAAAAGCCTTCAAGATAAATAAATATCATCTTGAGGTGCATAGACCATATCAAATACTTACTCCACCATCTATGGTCCTTGAATAAAATTAGACTAATTTAACCAACCTCCATAATTAAACTAATTCCCCCAATTAAGATCAAATAGTTGAAGATTAACCTTACACCTCAGTGAAGCTCCTTTTTGTACATGAGATACTCATAAACCTCAACCACCAACTCGATCACATCGCATTCCACCATGTTAAATTCACCATCTAAAATTGATTCTACTTCTAGAAAAGAAGATCATATACACTCTTAAATGCATGTTTCAGCATAAAGCAATCTCCCATGTATCAAAATACAAACCGAACAGAGATGGACCGTTTATCTAGGTCACAACCATAAGATGTAACAAATTTATATACAAAAGGGGATAAAACAAGCATTAACCCCCTTAAGTTGAAAAATACTACACGCTTAAATATTATAATTGTGATTGTAATACATTATTCATGTTACTTCTCGTGACATAAATTTACCTCTTTGTGTACAAATAAGAGCATAACTCGTTGGCACATGGTCTCTCTAAAGAGGCCTTATCTTTGGATATGGGTCATGGCATTTTTACTGAATATGTGGATGGGTCAGTCATCAATGATGGCCATTTTGATCTATTTTAGTCTCGTTGTTCTATTATATCAGCACCTTTGACTTTTGCAGTGATTGATTCTATTTGTTATGTTATGGAGATCTCCTTGCCAGCTTGTTTTGCTCAAGATAGTATGCACTTGATGATCACTCCCGATACTAGATTTCTGACCTGAGTTTACTCAAGAATGATGAGAAAAGTCTGCGTTGATCAGACTTTTGTTATTTTTGCCTCTTTGATATGATGCTGTATCACTCATATTTTGCTTTTATGGATTCTCCTATGTATCATTGCTGTTTGAACAGTTTACATGCTACGCATAGAGGATGATGTAAAAGATGTCTTTTGACTCTTTATTGAATAACAAAGGCTAGTATTTTTTTCCTCTAAAAAAATAAACTCTAATATAAATGGTTAAGAAAACTGTGTTTATGGTTTATTAATAAACTCTAATATAAATGGATACCAACCATGAAGCTAATTAATTACAATCAATTACACATCAATATTGAACAAAAATCAATTTAATTAAACATTTTTTTTATTTTAATATTAAAATTAGAAACTTAATTATAATCATTATCTTTTAAAATATATTATTATGTATATTTATAAAACAGTTTTATATTTTATATTATTTTGTAGATGCATCAATATTATGGGAAATTTGTACCTATATTTTCATATTAATTATATTTTATAGTTTACCTAGTTTGATTCTTATTTTCACTTCGAGTTAATAACATTAATAACAACCCTCGTCACATCAAAATCAGTTTAATTAAACATTTTTTTATTTTAATATTAAAATTAGCAACTTAATTATAATCATTATCTTTTAAAATATATTATTATGTATATTTATAAAACAATTTTATATTTTATATTATTTTGTAGATGTATCAATATTATGGGAAATTTGTACCTATATTTTCATATTAATTATATTTTATAGTTTACCTAGGTTGATTCTTATTTTCACTTCGAGTTAATAACCTTAATAACAACCCCGTTAAGTGAGCAGGCGCACCCATCAACCCGTACAACCCCTAAAGTGAGGAGGTGCGCCCCCATCAACCCGTACAAATGGCATTTCTCAATAGACCGACGACTCAAATAAACTCTTATATTTTTATTAATATAACTGCTCTCCTCTATATAAATAGACCAACAAGTTAAAGTTTAGGCTGGCAGACAGAAAGATCGCTAAACAGTTCTCTGAATTTTCTGTACTCTAACTGTGGTGAGAAAGGAATTTTGGCGATAACGTTTACAGAGGAAAGAGGTAAATTAACTCGCAGAATAGGCATATGGAATAAGGGTTTTAGTTTAAAAGCATATGGAATAAGGTTTTTTGTTTTTATGTTTTTTTTAATGAGTTTTGGAGTCGCATGTTTCACATACTTGAGCTAGAGCTTTGTAGCCCTAACCTTGATGGACGACAAAGTTGCAGAGGCCGTATCCCAGGACACTTCTGCCAACGGGAATTTCGAAATTCCTACGATGGTGCTGGACAGTCAGGTTGAAGTTTCGGAGAAGGGCAATGAAACAGTTTGTACGCCTATTTCGAATCGAACATCTCGAGTAAGAAAGATTGTTGAGCCGTTCAGTGCTTGCAGCACTCAAGAGGTGAAGACGCCTAAGAAGTTCAGCATAGAGCAGGGAAGAGGAACGCCTCTCAAAGATATCCCAAATGTTGCTAACAAAATACGCAAAAGGAATAGGACGGACGAGCTTTTGAAACTTGTTTATACGCTTCTCTATGGAAAGAGGGGGAAGGATTTTCATATCAAGAATAACATCTTGCAGTTTTCGGGCTTTGTGTTGGGTGAAAATGAGGAAAAACAGAAAGATAAATTAAAGGAAAAACTTAACAAACATAACAAGGAAATCTTGTTTAACGTCTGTGATTTGTTGGATATTCATGTTTCCAAATCAAACACAAAGAAGGAAGAGCTGGTGGCCAAGCTAATTAAATTTTTGGAGTGTCCCCATGGAACTACAGATCTGGTCGTTGATGAGACTCCCAAAAGGAAGAGAAAGACCAGTGGAACTCCAGCTAAAACTCCAAATGAAGGCCTTCCTCGCAAGAGACGGAAAAATAGTGATGTGGCCCAGGAAGAGAAAGGACAGCCTGAGGATGAAAATAGAGAGGAAGATGCAAAAAGGGAAAATAATTCTTCCTGTGTTGAAAATAATATTCAAGAAGTAGACCTGGAAGAGGAAGAAAGTGTTGAAAATGATGTGCAAGAAGTAGACATGGAAGAGCAAAAAGGTGTAGAAAATTCTGTGCAAGAAGTAGACCTGGAAGAGGAAAATGTTGTTGAAAATGATGTGCAAGAAGTAGACCTGGAAGAGGAAAATGTTGTTGAAAATTCTGTGGAAGAAGTAGACCTGGAAGAGGAAAAGGGTGTTGAGAATGATGTGCAAGAAGTAGACCTAGAAGAGGAAAAGGGTGTTGAGAATGATGTGCAAGAAGTAGACCTGGAAGAGGAAAAGGGTGTTGAAAATTCTGTTCAAGAAGAGGAAAAGGGTGTTGAAAATGATGTGCAAGAAGTAGACCTGGAAGAGGAAAAAGGTAAGAAGGACAATGTTGCTGCCTCAGTAGAGAAGTTCAACTCAGAGGAGAAAGAGGTGGCAAACAATGATAAAGTGAAAACGAACAATTCACTGGATCCTCCGTCTGGTGACGATCTATGTATTGCAGTTTCTGAAATTATTGCAGAAGTAGCTGATTTTGAAACAACTAAATACCGTGACATAGTTAAACAATTGGAGTTACGATTTGGAACTGATTTGTCTGGGAGGAAGTTAGAACTCAAAAAGATTATCCAAGATGAACTGTTAAGGCTTGCAGAGAGAGATGAGATGGAAAGTGAAGAGGATGACGGAGACAGACGAAAATTTGTTATTATGAAATTACATGAAGACGGGCATTAAAATTATAACTCACATTTTAATCTACATTTGGAGCTGCCATTTTGCATAATTCAATTATTATATATTTTGATTTCTATTACTTATAATTATTTGGCTTCTATTGCTGTCATAATCCTATACTCGTTAACTTTTGATCAATTTATGACGATCTCACAATTTGAAGGGTTTACTGTATTACTTTGAAGTTTTATTGATGCTATGTATTTTTATTGTAATCTTAGAGAAAATACAAATTAGGTTGTTTATAGTCTCTTGGTGAACAAGTAATAATTTTTCTTTCTAAATGGAGAGAAAATATAAATATTATTTAAATTATAAAAAACTGTTTTTTTATTTCTTTTTATTTTAAATAACTATTTATATTATAAAATATATTGCTTTAAAGATATAAAATTTAGATTAAATTATTAATTAAAAATTAATATTTAAATTAATTACTAAACCAAAAATTATAAGCTATATTGTCATTCCTATATACATTCAGCAAACTTGTTCTAAATTCCAACATTAAATGCATTTGATCTAAAATTTCAAAATATATTATCCTAAACTCATCTTGAAAAGGTCGATGCTAGTATCAAGTTGATTCTATTGATTCCTCCTCGTATTCCCATAGTGCATACTAACTTCGTCTCATTATTCCTTTCTCTATTGACATGTGTGAAGGAAGCCTCCTCTACTTGTGCTTTCAATTTTTGATCTTTTCTAATAGTGACTCCATACTTATATGCTGGTATATGTGCTCCGATCAAAGTGAAGGATAGTAATGCTACTTTCCATATTACTAGTAGATTAGTTAAGCCATCGTATCCATTCAATAATAAACAATGGTGTTATATACTTATGTACATCGCTTCAACCGATAACCTAGCACCATTGATAAACCTCCAAATATGTCTTGTTCCTAGTTTTCTAAGCCCCATGCAGTCCTTTTTTTTTATAGCTAAATAGCCTTCCACTTATCCATGTTGTATGTAGTATATGCTATCTTTTGTATGTAATTAGGCTTTGTATATTTGAAGTTTCTACTGTAAGTTTCTTAATGAAGTATTGTTCTTTTTTCTTATTGAATTTTTTCTAACAACATTATTTTCATAAAGTAGTAAATAGGAAGTGGAATAAAAATTTGAACAAAGAAAGATCTACAAAATTTTGTGAGTCCCATTTCATTTTTGTTTTGAAATGGGGGATAACTATTATCTAGTGAATGTCTTCTCCTTCATTGGTGTTCATTTAGTTAGTGTTTTTGTGAAGTAGTCTAAACATTAAAAGTTTTGGACTTTTGAACTATAATCATGGAAATCGTGACTAAAAAGATTAGTCATTGAGTTCCCTTTTAAATGGATAAATGAAAAAGATTTATCATACATATAATCCTAGAGTATATTTTAAATCCTTATAGCAACTATAAATCTCAATTTGAAATATTGAGAGGCATTAATCTAGAATCACAATACCTAGAATGTAACTTTCCGTGCCAAAACTATGTACACATCTTTTGAAAATTTAGAGTATTAGCAAGTACCTCTTAGAAGATTTGTACCAATGATCCATTTAGTTGCCAAGTTTGTTCCCCAATATTCTTTGGCTTGACAAACCACTTAATGAGCATTCATTGTTGGTATGATCAAATTTTTCCTTGGAAGTAAATGTTCATTTTCATTGAGAATGTATAATTAAAAATCGAACATAATCTCTACTATGAAATTGTTATGCCCAATTGACACTTCAAACTCTTCTAGTGGATGTAAAATTTTCTTGAGTTGAAGGGTCTTTCTTAGTTGTTCCTTTGAATTGTACGTTAACAAAAGTATTTCACTTTTTGCATTGATAAAACACTTGAGCTCGACCTCTATTGATAAAATGAACGAACCATTTCACGTTTAGCTTGAACCTTCCATTCCAAGTTTTCCTTGTGTCCCCTCTATATAGTAAAGGTACATCACAAGCCTATAATAAGTTAGTTTTCACCAAAACACAAACACATATAATATAACCCTAATGAAAAAAGTTTATATGTAACTTTGCAATTACCTATAGTTCAGTTGGGGAATAAAGTCCACACTGATCACTCAATGAATTTACTAGTGAAGTGTTGGTCGTAACATACCATCCCCTCACTTGTTCAAATCTCCCTTAATTGATTTGGGGATGGTCGAAATTTATTTGATAGAATTTAAAAGGATATTCCTATTCATAGTAGATTCCTTGCATTATTCCCTTTTTCCAATCATCTCAATGAACTCATCTTGCAATAAATTCAACATTCTAATTAGTTGTTCAAGGGTTGATTATGCCCAAAAATTTGTCTCAAGGTAGGGTTGACTATTATCCACATCTCTTCCCTTAGATGGAATGTTTTGGAAAATGGTTGATTATTTGTGTGTGTGTGTTCTTTGATAACCATGCAACATTAAAATATTCTAGGGTAGTACACTAGTATACTCATTATTGAGATACGATATAGAGTATTTACTCATGGGAAATGAGTCATTGGTGAACTTGTAACAGTCATAAAATGGGGATTTTGTAGTGCATTAGATATCCTATGAAAACCACATATGCCAAGTCAAATTTTTAAGCAACATTTATCATTCAAATAACTACCTTTTGGTCACCTAAGTTATTTTGATGAGTTTGGGAAAATATAAGAGGTGTTTTTTCTGAAATTGTAATTGTGGATAGTAATAACTCAATAGGGATATATAATGAGTGCTATTAGGGATAGGTTCATTAGAATGTTATGCAAATTTGGAAAGTAGCCATTAAAACCAAAGAATGAAAAAATTTATGGAGTGCTATGAGGCAAAGGAAGATGATGGTGAAATTGTATTGAGACAATATATTTTATATATTGGTAATGACATTTTCTCAATTGTTTTCTCTTAAAATCAAAATGTAAAATTTGGATACATAACGAACTCATATAATTGTGTAAATATTCATGTAGAAGACAAAGTTAACTAAATGGAAATAGACGGGTCATTGTGTGAAGACAAAGTTAACTAAATGGAAATGGACAGGTCGTTGTGTGAGGAGTCATTGGGTTTCTCTTTGAGGAAAAAATAATCAAGGAAGTTCAATGGCATGGTGCCATCTAGTGATGGAATTGTATCAAGATTGACAAGCATCGGTATTGATAATCGAAGATTGTCACATTCACTAGAGAATCCAGCTTGTTGTATCCTGATTATGGTATGTAGATTCATGCACATCGAAGGTTGTGCATAGAAGCTTACTGATTTTAGTCTAATTAAAGAATGCAATTTTTAATTTAATATTATTTTTAGAGTCATCTTTGAACATATTGTCTCAAGAGAATGCTCAAATGAGTACATATGATCATAATTCAAGGAAAAGGGATAATAATATATCTAAATAGGATTCTCCCATATCATCTTACATAGAATGTCAATCTCAACAACCTTTTGTTGGTATAATTTTGTGTAAAATTTAATTATGTTAATATGAATGAAGAGGAGCTGCATTCGAAAGATTGAAGATCTCGATGTTTCGACCCCTACTCTAGGATTATCATCACGAGACAATTTGAAGCGTGAGGGAAATGGGTAAAATGCCCGAGAGATACATATAGATGGGTAGGTTTTAAGTGAGAGATGTTTTCAAAAGGTCAGTTTAAGTTTCTAAAATTTTTTATATTTTAATTTTTTTTATTATTTAAATTCTAAATTTTTAATTAGGTATGACTTTAGGTTTATATAAAATATTAAACACAATTTTATAGTGAAAACTTAAAGTTTAAAGAAAAATGACAAAATTTATATTACTTTAAATTTAAATGTCGGTTAATTTGAGAATATGTACTTTATTAATTATTATTTTGAGTTTATGGTTTTATTAAAAATAATTTAATTCTAACCATGTTTTATAATCATTATAGTTATTAATTAATAGTTTATAATAACAATTTTAATAAGTTTATTAGTTCAAAGTCTAAAAGTTAAAAAAAAAACAATTTATTTTAATTTCAAAATTAGTTGGTTTTAGGTATAGGTTTTAGGTTTAAAAGTATTATTCAAGGTTTAGAGTTACTATAAAAATTAATATCATTTTATTTTTACTTCTAGATTTAACTTAGATAGAACAAAGGTTAGACATTTTAACTAAGAGTTTGTAGTAAAAACCCTAAAAAATTTAATATATGGAATAAGTCTTATAGAGTTGAAAGTTGAAGCATTAAGATTTCTTAGTTTTTAAATTATTGACAAGGATTTTAAAATTTTTATTCTCTCCAGGGTTGGGTGAAGAAAGATATATATTCTTAATTATTAATTTGTAGGTGTTTTTTAGTTTGTAAGGACTGAAGGAGTGGTTTCCAAGAATCACTGATATTGGCACCATCGAGGCAATTCTCGTTAAGGTTGATCTCGATCTTCTCCCTTATTTTCCTTTTTGTTAGGTTGTCCTCTCTGGCAATGACTTCTGCATTTTCTAAACAAATGTGGTGATTAGTAATGTGCGCATGCTCTGCGAGGGCGGATTTCTTATGTCTGTCGTGTCTTAGGTCTGTGCTGTGTTCTTTAAATCTTGTCTCCATGGATAGCCCAGTTTCTCCTATGTATAACTTGCTGCAGAAACACAGAATGGAATAGACCCCTTTGTATGCTTTAGGTTCAATTGGATCTTTGAGGGAGTCGACGATATTCCTAATGGTGTCGGGAGGGGTGAAGAAAACCTGGATCTTATGTCTTTTTAGGGTTTTGGCGAGTCTATATGTGGTACCCTTTATGTAAGGGAGGAAGACCTTGTTCATCATAGGGTTATAGCTATTGTCAATTGTCTTCTTCTTTCTAGGTTTTTTAGAGGAGGCTACTATCTTCCTAAATTGTCCCGCACTATATTAGTTTTCCTCAAAAACTTCAGCTAGATGACAAATATCTTCTTTGATGTGTTCGTTGTGTGAGATTATCAAGGCTCTCGTTACTAGGGTATGTATTACTCGACTTTTTGAGGTGGGAAATTATGTGAGTTGGCATGTAGATATATATCTGTGCGGGTTTTCTTCCTATGAACTTGGTGGGAGATTGAACCATCTTCTTTTCTTGAGATAAGGACATCCAAAAAAGGTAGTTTGTTGTTTTCTTCAATCTCCATAGTGAACTTAATGTTGTTGTTTAGGTTGTTAAGGTGTTGAAGAAATTGATCTAAGGTGTTTTTCCCGTGTGGCCATATCACATCTGTGTCATCGACATATCGCTTCCACCTTTTTGGTTTGAGGGGGGAAAGTTCTAGGGCACGTTTCTCAAACATTTCCATGTAAAGATTAGCCACTATTGGGAAAAGGGGGGAACCCATTGCTACGCCTTCCACTTGTTCATAGAAATCTTTTCGAAATGTAAAGAAAGTGGAATTTAAGAAAACTTCAACGAGTTTGGCAGTTTTTTCATTAGATAGGCTTATAACAATTTCAATGGCATCATTGACAGGAATTTTTGTATAAAGGGATACTACGTCAAAACTGCCAAGAATGTCAGAAGCATCTAAAGTATCATTACGAATTTCGTGTACCCAACTAGTGGAGTCTTTTACAAAGGAATTAGTTTTTCCAACCAGAGGTTTGAGCATATTAGCTAGGTATTTGGCTAGTTTCTAGGAGGGGGATCCTATTGTGTTGACGATCGGGCGAAGGGGAACCCCATTGTTGTGAATTTGAGGAAGCCCATAGATCCGCGGGGCAGTTCCTTCCTTAGGGAGTAATTTCTTCTTAAGGACATCATCTAGTTTGGAGTTGAGAATCACATTGGAAACAACTTTATGAAATTTCTTACTAGGGTCTTTGCTTAGTTTGCGATAACTCCCAGAGGCGAGGTGTTCCAACATTTTCTTGTTGTACTCCTCTATGCTCAACACCACAGTTGCATTACCCTTGTCTTCTTTGATAATCTTAATATCTTGGTTGTGTCTAAGGTTCTGTAGCGCCATTTTCTCATCCCTGGAGATGTTTGTTTTCGGGGGTTTGGCATGTCTTAAAACTATAGCACATTATTGTATAGATTATTCCGCAATGCTTTCTGGCAAGTGTGTGGCCGCGTCCTTTATACTGCACATAAGTTCCTTGGCCGAAATTTTTGCCGGAGCAATTGCAAAATTCAAACTGTATTCTAGAACATATACATCAATTGTAGATGCACATCATTCAACAAGTTTGTGTCGTTATGCACATTTTCATTTTTTGTAGCAGATCAACATTTTGTAGAAGGTCATATTCGAGTTGGGGATGAAGATCAACATACTTCCAATTCTGAGGCTAGGGGTGAAGGTCAAGCAAGGAGGGTAAATTTTGAATAAGATTTGTGGTGTACTCCCATAAAAATGTATCCCTCTGATCTACTTGAGGATGTTCCATGGGAAAATAATATACAAAAATTTCCCCTTTAACATTCTATAGTTCACCATGCAATGTTGCATGGTGATATTGCTAATTTGAATCTCCCTTTTGTGAATAGATAAAGTTTTTTTTTTTTTGCATTCATTGAAAAAAAAGATTGATGTATATCATAGTCTTAAACCAACTAAATTTTTTTATTAACTTGATGCAAAGGCAAAGGGAATATTTGATGGGTCCCAACAAGTGGGCCAAAGTGGAGAAGAGGGTGAACAAAGAATAGGAAATTTCAATGTTCAATTTTAAACAAGGACCAAAGAAAAAAATGTTGAAAGTGCAATATTTCAATCACCCTCACATTGCACATTTGTTGTATGCTTGATTCCTTATACCCTATGGTATATTGTGATGGACTGATTAGGTACCTTTTTATTTTGCTATATTTTTTTTGCAGAGAATTTTGGAAACCTGAAGCCTGATTATGCCAACATTCCTTTGAAATTGTATTGAGTTGGAAGAGTTCAAACATATAATCGAAGAGATAATTTTCAAGACCCCACATTTCCTTGACCTCCACCTCCGTTAATATATTTCCTTACTAGGGTCGTTACTTTAAGATTACATATGGAGCCTACATCCCAGGTTGGTAGAGATGCAAGGGACATTGTACCATAGGGTTTAAAACCAATGCTTGTGCGAGTTGATGTTATATTGTTTTAATGAGGTAAATTGAATGATTCTTGAAGATTTTAGGGCCTATGCGAAGGAATGTCATGATGGATGCTTTAAGGTGATACCTCATAACAAAGACAGGAGAGGAGAGGTTTGTGTTTATATTTAATCGATACTTATTTCATTCATTGTGATAAATTTTGGTTGTTACATATATGGATTTGTAAATTTATATATAAAACAATGAATTTAAAATAAATTTTCATTGATTGTAGTTTTCTAAATTATTGAATGAACATGATAGTGTAGAACAAGGACAATGAGAGGTACATTTTTGTTAAATATCTATATTTATGTGTTAGTGTATTGTTTGATGTTGTTAAAAGTTCATTTTAAGTCATTTACATTTTTCCTTGTTAATGTGAACACATATTTTGAAATCGGTTGTGCTCATATGTTCAATTATCTTTGGATTTTTTTGAAGATATTCCATTTTTGTAATAGGTAAATGCAAGCATCTTTTTAAATTTTTAGTCATGATTTAAAGTGTTACTTAATTTTAGTTTATTATACTCATGGAATGTTTTATTTAACCACAAAATTTAAATTTAATGAAATGTGAGTGAGTAACATTATGGGTGGTTGACAGGTAATCATTTAAATATTATTCTTCTTTTCAATTTCAATTTTATAAGTTTATTTTAGTTTTTTAATATAGTTTAAAATTGTTTAATAGTACAAAATTCATATTTGCATTTACATTTGCTATGGACATTTGTTACACGTTGATCGAAAGGATAGAGGGAAACATGCAGAAAAGGATACTTATCCTCCTTTGACATAGTGTTTCTATGGGATTCCCTTGTTATGTTTGTAGCAACATTTTGAATTTTCCATTTGAACTACTATATTACATATATGTGTTGAGTACATATTGTAGTTGTCTCGATGATAACTTTATTTTTGGATTAAATATAAAATAACTCTGTATGACAAATTCCTATCATAATATTGCATGATCTATATGAATGCATGTTTTATAAAATGTATGTTTTATGATTTTATTTCATAATGCTAAATTCAACCTTATATCGTAATGATATTGTTCCATTTTGTTAGGAGTTAATGTTAAGAACATATTATGTTATGGCTATGACGCTTCATAACATTGTTGTAAACAATATTGTATCATGTAACATATGAATCTCATCAATGATCTAAATCGTGTAGTTTGGAAGTGTTGTAGACAATTCCACTATCCTAGTCGGTTCTTGTCAAGTCTCTATTTCCCCAATTGTCCTAGATATAATTCTTTCAATATTGTGGTTTTGTAGACATTCTTGTATCATGTAAAAGTTTTATCTCATCAATGATTTCAATCTTGTAGTTTAGAAGTGTTCTAGAGAATTCCACTAGATTAGGCAATTGTTTAGAAGGACCTCTATTTCTTGAGTTGTCCTAGATACAATGCTTTATAGCTTGTACTGTTATAGGAAATATTATATCATGAAAAATATAGTGGAAAAAGAGGTGGAAGAAATGTCTAAAAAAGAAGAGAAAATAAATGACTACTTAAAGAATGGAACAAAAAGAAAATAAGAAGAGTAACAAATTGCCAACATAACCTAGTTGATTAAGATAGTTAAACAAATGACCATGAAGAAAAAGTTGCTAAAGATAACTCAAGGAAACATAAAAGCACTCACTAATGGAATAGCTACATCCAAGCGCTTTGTTTATGATATTATAAAGCTAGGTATACCACATCCATGGGATGTAAATGGAGAGAGATATATAAAAAGGACGAATATGAATCCATGCTAATCCAAAAGAGATATGAGATTTTCCAATTTGATGTGTTAGAGGGGGAGATAAGTGGAGATCAAGTAATTGAAAGATTGAAATATGAATCTAAAATTTGGATCGAGCTTAAAAAAATATTCAAAATATTAGGGCATATATCATATAATGATAAGACCACAAATGTTGAAGTAGCATTGGAACCATTAAAATCACATCACTACCCAATAGGAGAGGATTGGAAAGTGTGCCAAAGTACCATAAATTGATTTTTCCACCTCATGGGAAAACTATAGGACAAAAATCTAGCCAAGTACAAGGTTGGTTTGCAAGTCATCCTATTCCTCATGTTTTTATACCACTAATAGGACATGAAAATAATGAGATGATGCATCAATTCCTAGCGAAGACAACTATCATACGAATGAGAAAACCAAGTGTACAATTAGGTTTACAACCAGCTGTAGTGCATGTTGGGAAAGCAGGTTGAAGTTGAGAGGGAATCCATCATAGTCTAAAGGGACCCAAAAGGGCTCTTGTAAGAAAAAATGAATAAGAAAAAAAAGGTTGTCAAGTGGTTATAAAATTAAAGTGAAAGTGGTATACCTACAAGGTGGTTACAACTGAGTTAAGGATAACCGAAAGAAGTTTGTAATGTCCCTAAAAATTGAATTTTTTATTTATTAAGCTAGTTAAACACAACCTATTCTGGACATTATTTAAACTTGCGGAATGTGTCGTACTCTATCGTATTGCTGAATTGTCATAAGATGTTCTTACATCTTACTTCCTTACTTCATTTATGATTATTACTCCTATTTACTATTTGTGCTTATGATGTTGTATTGTTGATTACTATGTAATTCTTATGGTTACGCTTTGATGTGTATGTTATATGATTTTCCTATATACTTCATCATTATTTTACATGTGCTTAAGTTGTATACCTGATTCTAACTTAACTTTGTTTCTGGAACCGAAGTGGGTGGAGCGGCGAGACTAGTTCTCCCATGTAATTGTATGAGAGGTAAAAGTCTCTACTTGTCTATCGAGATTACTTAGTTCTATTGAACTAAGGAACTCTTAATCTGTTTATGTAGAGGTGCACCTAGTGATGGTAACCTTGTTACAGAAAGATGAATGTTTGGTCACTAGTGTTCATACTTGCTGCTAGTGACACCTATTGGTTGTTTATTACTTTTCTCTACAGAATTGTAGTATTGATAAGGTCAATACCACACATATCATTGCATGACACAACTAGGTATTTTTAATGGAATTCATTGTTCTTGGTGTTATTATTATCAACTCTTCATACCCTAGTCCATTTATATTTACATTTTTAATTTATTTAAAGTACTAACATATGCTTTTATTCTTAACAGGTTTATAAATTGGGTTAAATACCAATTCTTGGTTTTATAAATAACAATTTTATCATGGCATATGAGATATGCCATGGTCCTAGGCGTGGAGCCTAAGGAATTCGATGAGCTTTGGTTGTAAGGCTTAATGTCTATGGTTATGAAATATATATGATACTTATTCCTTATATTAAACTTCGGGTGGCAAAAATATAACATAGTTCAAACCATTGCATGTAAGGGGTTTATCATTTTGCATACAATGGAGGCATTCGATAATGCAATGCATGCAAACTATAGAGGAGTGGATTTGGGTTTTGATAATGGCAACAAGGATGGCACCATTAATGTGCATAGGGGTGTGTGGCAGCCCAAACTTAGGGCTTTTCTCACGATGGGCTTGGTCATTTTGCAGCTCACTGCTTACCCTTTTCTCCTGCACAGTCTAGTCAATGTGACTCCCATTTGGATGATAGGTATGGCAATCATTGTGGTTTTTAAAACATTCATTATTTGTTGGTAGCTTATACAATGAATTCATACTTCTCATTATCATGTCTTGTTGTGCTTGCAGGTTACAAGGATGCTGAGGAGAGGCATGGTTCGTAGCTTTGCAAACAAATAGTGGCAAGGCCATTCCTTTACTATAAGCCTATTAACAAGCTACACCTGTCCTCTCTTGGATTTCATGGTTGAGACTAAGATTTATCTTGTCACTGGTTGGGGTTTACTTGAGTTATGTTTCAAATGGATGCATTTTGTTCTAGGGTTTGAAAATGGGTTTTTCAATGGCTTTCTGACCTAAGTTTAAATGGAATGGAATGTAATTTAAACGATGGTTTTAGTCATGAAGAGAAACTTGGTTCCTTGTCAGACTCTACGTGTAATTTGTAAATTTGTGGTTTTGATTTATATTATGAAAACAGTGGCAGCACCATTGCTTGCAATGGTGCAATGGCCACGAGAATGACTGTGTATCTTGATTTTGGATTTGAATTACTCTGTATAAGAAGTTGTACTGCATTGATATTTAATACATTGTAGTGTTTCATTCTCTGGTTATTGTTTATGTGTTTTATGTGGCATTCGCCTACATTGGTTGTATTAGTTATTTGGATGACTTAAACAGTCAACGAGAGGGATTGGGGCCACGCCTTTCATGGCATCGGTACTCATCCTCATAGCTGTGATATAGTAGGAGGTTTGGACATACAGTTTATTATTTAATGTGTAAATGAAATGTTAAGGAAGGTCGTGGGTGAAAACCCTATGTGGAAAATCATTGTTGTGAAAGATTCGTTGACATTAGTTTATTTAATTTACTGTGAAGTTATTTATGGGCTATGGCCATGGATTTACAGTGTGAGGATTTGTAAAGGTCTTACGACCATTGTGTAATGATTTTGGGATTATAGCTTGTTTGTAGTTGATACACCTTGGATTTATAAAAGATTTAGGACCCTACAGGAGTTGACCTTGGGTCGTTTAGAGTATTGAGGGTTTATTATTTGCAATGGTTGCGTTTTGGGCATTCTGAGTGTCCACAAGATTCGATCCTCCGACCTCATTCCACTTACATAATTCTTAATTTGATATGGTAATGATGCGTTGGTTATTTTTTATATGGTTGCTATAAATTGATTACTACGTATTAATGTTATGGTGGATTTTAATGGAAAGGGCATCTTATTTTATATATGCGAATTGGCAATTGGGTGTCTACAAGATTCATTCCTGCGATCTCGATGCAAATGCTTGATTATTAAATGATTTCTGTGTATGAAATAATTAATGAGGTTTTATTTATGTTGGGATTTGAAACTTATGGGTGTGATTCCTATTATGCATATTATGTTGTTTAAGATGCGAGGGTTTATATTTTATGCAATAGCTTCTTAAATGTTTGATAATAATATTATTGTTCATAATTTGTAAAAGTAATTAGTATAGATATTTATATATCGTGGACCATTTAGGGTCTCATTTACTTGGTGTGTTATTTGGTTTATGACCTTGATTACTGATAAAAACCTAGAAAGGTCTTCGTTGGTTCTTTTCTTAGCTTTGATGTTTATGGTTAACTGTTAGGTTTATTTAAATTATTGATTTATTTTGGAATTTAAGTTCCTATTTCCTATCTGTTAATATATATATATATATATATATATCATTTATTAGTTAAGATTTTAAATTAATAGATTAGTTAATTGTGCTATGATTTTATTTTAGATCTAAAACTTACTCCTCGACTAGTCTATCTAATTATAACATGCCTCTCCTGAAAAATGAAATATGTGAGTAGAGTATATAGGCCAAAGTATAGCTATGTAATAAACTTGAAATAAAACCTAGTTTGTAGGAAACATAGTTTAAGAGTAAAGATATTACAGAAGTAAAACTAAGATGCAAAACCATTGATAAATCTAGCATGGCAATAAATTACACCCTAGGGTTATAATCTAAAATCTAAACCCTTAAAATATTGATAGGGAAAACAAAAGACCTAGGGTTAGAACGTATAATATAAACCTTTGCATAATATGACCAACACCTATTCTAAGAAAGGAAAAAATATAGTCCAAGACCTCATACCTGTAAATTTGAAACTCCTTTAATGGATGAACCTGCACACTCAATTAACCTGCATTAACAACCATAGGTAGATCTGACCTTTGTATTTGATGATCGAATCACTTGGGAACTATCATGTTCCACCCAACCATGACCCGTAACCATTCTTGGTTTCAATCTAGATCCCTCCGAGTTGGTTCCAACATGCAAGTATCTTAGAGCTCCTAAGGTAGGGTTTCCCTAACTGGTATAGCAGGTCTCGATTAGTTCTCCTTTTTCCTTTCAGGAAATTGTTCTCCAAGAATTTACTTGAGAGATAAAACAAGAAGAATAATGAATCCAAAAGATAGATGAGATCCCCAAGCCTTTCCTTTGCTTGAGACTTTATAGATAGACTTTTCAGTCAAGGGGGGTAGTTAAATCAAGAATTGCTTCATTTCTTGATTTAACCCTTTTCATTTAATTTAGCACTTTTAATATTTAACTTAGGAACTTTTAGTTAGTTCCTAATTCAACTTTTATAGGTATTATACTATTTAATTTTTATCTTAGTAATAATAGTAATAGATGGAACTTTTCATTCTTTCTCATATTGTTAATATTAATACTATATTTAATATTTATACGTACCATGTCTAAAATACATAATAATATAACATTTGTTAGCATTTGTCTTGGGGCAACACATATTGTGATCCTTAGACATATGACACTTTCTTCATTAAGGTCATCGGGTAGATGGTTAGGTCTACTAGGATAGAAAACTCTAAACATCCTTGCATGTTGGATTCCCTCGTATAACATGGTAGTTCTTCAGTACTGATGAGAATACATAAATTCAAAATTTCACTTAATCACCACTAGTGCAAAATGAGAGATTAGTGACCAGGAGACCAAAAATTTTGGTCACCACCATTTTTTTCAAGGGATAAATGACCAAAATTGATAAATTTAAGTAGGCTAACTAAAAAAGACCAAGAGAAATGACCAAATTTGGTTACGTGATATCTAGACTAAAAATGACCACATAACAATTGGTCATTTTTAGTTGTGGATCACTTCGGCAATGGAAAATTATGATTTTGACAATGAATTTGTACATTTTACTAAATTCTAAGACTGTAGATGGATTCAAAGCCCCCGTAGAACTTAGTAAATTCCAGAGATCCTTATGTGTCACAACTCCACTATTGACACCAAATTAAGTATGACAATGTCCTAGCAGTGAGCTATAACTTATATATTGGAAAATAACTATATAAATATACTTATATACGTTTTTTTTTAAATATTTTGTATATAAATAATATTAATTATTAAACTATTTGCATTATAAATTTAATAAAAATGTTACTAAGTGTTTTTTTTACTATATACTAATATATATGAGAAATTTTTTTATGTATAATAATCATCATAACAATAATCTTGTGAACATTATTTATATATTTATTATAATAATTATAATGATCATAACAATACTCTTGTGAGCATTATTATCCCTACCGCACGCAAGGTTGTATAACAATGGATACATGGTTGAACAACTATTAGTTATGTGTTTGACTAAAAACAATTTCTATTTACTAAAGTTTAACTTTGGATTTAAAAAACTATATTATTTTGAAATATGTTAAAATTGTTTTTTCTATCATCCTATTGGATGATACCTCTCCAAACTTATTTCTTAATGATGACCGAAAAGACATGTAGTGATAGGGACATTTAATGGCTATTGCCAACTCACCATCAACATTTAATTGGGTGGCAGAGATCTGATAGTGCTTGATAAGTTATGTAGATTAGGTTAGGTGTGTTAGGCCACTGGATTAAGTCATAGGTTAATTTTGTAGATAGGTGGGTGGGTCGGTGAGTCGAATTTCTCCATTGACGAAACGTTTCAGGTTCGACGACACAAGAAAAGAACCGACAATTTCAACTCTTCGTGTCGGCTCATGTGGAATCCACAAAGAAACAAGCCGCGACTATGTCGATGTCAAAGGACGACCGACCCGACCATAAAAAACCAGGCTATGGCTCAACCTATTCTGGCATCAAGTCCTGCTCCGTCATGACCGATGATCAGATCGCAATTCCAACTCGCGCCCAACTATCGAGCAGACAAACCAACATCAATTCATATGAGTGGAGAAAGCAAAATGCTTCGGCCAATATTTCTTCTGATCATTGTTTCCACATAAGCCACAAGCGTGTCTACTATATTATAGGTGATTTTGACAATACTCAATTTCTTCAGGGAGATCCAAAGGTGCAATTGTAGAGATCAGAGATTTGAGACTTGGTTCCACATAAACAACAAGTGAGGCCTGCATTCATGGAATCTTGGGATGTGGAGCTTCATAAGAGTCTTGTGTGCCATTAAAGCTCCAAAAAATCTCCTCCATTATTTATTTATCATGTAAGTCTATAGATAATGCATCTAGTGTATACATATAGATCTGGATGTTTATTTTGTATGTTTGGAGTCAAATTTGGACCTTTGGTTTTCATAGAATGTCATAATTTTAGGTGTCATATTAATTTAAAATTAAATATCCATAATAATAGTAGTTAAATAACCATTCTTTCCATTTACCTATGAAATGTTTATTTTAGGTTTACATGAGAGAAACCTTGATATCATGTTTACTTATTGCTGGTTATTATGTTATCGATATATAGTTGACTTTATATAATTATTATTCATTTCTAATGTTAAATAATATAACATATAAATTTGTATTTTCAAAACTTATTCAAATTATGATCATTGCCCCCATTTTATTGGCTATGCAGTAACCATCTTATTATCCTTACCGTAGGCAGGTTATATTACATTCGATATACCTTTGACTCTATATTTAACCATGTCATTGACAGTATCCACGAGATGTAGAACAGTTGGTGGCAGGGTATGGTTAAGACGCCCCCTAAGCTGGAAGGTCACCGGTTCTAATCCCGTCGGATACCAAAAAATCCAACCATGTTAAGGGTTGGTGCGGTCCAGGATGGGTGTGATCCCCGGGTGATTTTGATGGCTTAGATGCCCCTCATTCGTGGCCACTCAGCCAATGGAAACCCTGCTAGTCACAGGGGTTCCACCACTTTGCCAACAAAAAAAAGACCATGTCATTGACACTAAAATTTTGGTGTCTTTCCTAATGTTAACTTTACAAACATACATTTATTTTTTATATAATATAATTTGTTTTATAATTATCATTTTTGGATTGGTTGGTATAATGAAATTCTTATTTTGTAATAATCATCAAACAACATTAGTTATGAGTTTGAATAAATGTTTTTTCTACTTATTAAAGTTAAACCTTCCCAAAAAATCTGTATTATTTAGAATATATTAAAATTATTTTATCTATCATCCCATTGGATGATACTTCTCGGACTTTATTTCCAAATGATGACAGAAAAGACTGAGTCCACTGGGTCACCTAATAGTGATTGCCAACTGATCCTTTCCCATCAAGGAGCATTAATTGCATTAAGGTGACTTTATTTAATATAAGTTTATCCACAAAGCTTTGACATTATATTAAATAATTTTTACATTAAATGAAACTAAATATTTATATTTATTTGTACTTGTCTTTATTTTATAAAATTTATTTTTAAATATTTAATTAAATTATTGTAATAAAAGTTATATTTATTTAATAAATTTAATATAATAATTAAGTAAAATTTCTATTATAATTAAAAATCATTTATTATCATTTATATTGTTTTGAAAAATTTATAAAGAGAAGTAAAAGTGTACCCTTAAATGTCAATATTAAATTTATAATTTTTAAATGTGAATATTATAGTACAACACATTGATGCTTTTGATTAATAAAAAGTGTTATTTCTATTTTTTTTTATAGATGATTTATGTATTAAATAAGTAATTAGTTTTATGTATTAAATAAATCATTAATATTACATAATATATAGAAACTTGAAAACAAATATATCAAAAGAAAAAAACTTTATTTTTTAATCAATTGTATTAAAGATAAATATAATTGGAAAAAAAGGACTAGTTGCTTTGTGACTATTTTACTTGTTTGATATTTATATAGATAAAGAACATTTTTTTTTTTCAATTTTGCATTGTACAAAGTATATAAGTTTTTATTTGATATTAGCAAGTTAATGGAATTAACCTTTTTTTTGTTGAACTTTCTTTAAGTTTAAGAATATAACATCTTTTTGGTTCAACTTTCTTTAATTTTGACTATGTAAATTATACAAGTTCCCATTTGATGTTGACAAATTCATCTCTTTTGCAATTTACTTATCTCTAAACTAAGCGACAGGGACTAGCTACCATGTAGCCCTTGTTTAAAGATGAATCCACATAATTAGTTAAACATATGAATATGTATCTTTTGATAATTTGATATTTTTGAATAATATTATGTAAAAAATATATATAATATAAGTTATATATTTATGCCATATAAAATATATATTTTATATTAAATATAAATATATATTATATATAAATAATATAAAACAAAAAACAATTATAACAACAAAACAAATGCATTACATGCATCCCATATACACCAAACCAAGAACCATGAAGCCGTGACCAAAGCGACCATTGGTGGGAAGGAAACTTTTCATTGGGTTTTGAGAGTCCATTACACAAAACCAAGAACCATGAAGTCGTGACCAAAGTGACCATGAAGCCCTGATGAAATTTGAAAAGAGGTGTATTTTTTTTCCAAATGTGTGCTCTTGGTGGGAAGGAAACGTTTCATGGGGTTTTGAGAGTCAATTAGGGAGGAGACATAGAGCCAAAATGAGACACAAAGTGTCCCACATAATGCTTGAATTCTTGTTCTTTAAATCAAAATTTCCATTGTCTTCCATAACAGTAGAAACGAAACCACCATTGCCACAGGGTTTGGCCCTTTTCATCATGCAATACAAGGTTCCCATTATTATTGAAATGGAGGAAAGCTTGGGAACTAACCCTGGTGGGGGCTTTAATGTTACTGTATGCAATTCCCACAACATACATTGCATCAATTTCACTCAGCCAAACCCCAAGATGAACTTATTGCTTACAGAATGCCAAAGCCGTTGATCTGAAGGTCTCAGGACAAAATCCCCAAGATGAACTTATTGCTTGCAAAATGCCAGAGCCGTTGATCTGAACGTCTCAGGATGGAACATGAATATGAACTAAATTTTTCATAGCTTGGCATTGATTAATGACATCTCCTGATAATGACATGAATAGTTTCTTTCTTCAGAGTATAAGCCACACCCAACGTGGTTTCAGTGTTCAGAGTATAAGCCACACCCAACTTTTGACCAACCAAAAGAGTATGAGTAGGGTTTGTGAAAGTGTTCAGCGATCAAGAGGGGTTCAGAGGGGACTGGTTCTATGCATGTCTTGTAAAAAAGCAGGGGGAAGGGTACTTGGTGGAGTACAGAGACCTTGTGAATGATGAGGATGACACAAACAATGATCAAGAGGGTTTCAGAGGGATTTGGTTCTGTGCACAACTTGTAAAAAAGCAAGGGGAAGGGTACTTTGTGGAGTACAGAGACCTTGTGAACAATGAGGATGACACAAAACAACTAATGGAGAGAGTAGATGTGCTTCACATAAGGCCAAGCCCTCCTGGGCAGAGTAAAGACAAGTTTATTCTATATGAAGAAGTTGATGCTTATGACAATGATGGGTGACAAATGGGTTGAAGCTTCCAAGGTATGCACATTACTTCTCTTCTTTCACTTCACGTGAATTGGTAGTGTTTTCAATTCAAGGGAATATACATGGCCACTTGTCAGGCTCATGACGATATGACCTCTTCTCTTAGATACAATGAATCCCATTTGGCTTCCAAGGATTTCCATGCCCTTGTCACTACAGTTTACCTTTTTTAACAGATGTGGTAGTTTTGTAATTTCTTTCTTAATCTCATATCCTGTTCAGCTTTCATGTATGATTATGCAACAGAAAACCTATGTTTATATTTGTGCTTATTGGTATTTTCAGTTTCCATTGTAACTTTTTCCCCAACATCACTGTGCACTTGACATTTAGTTACAATGGAATTTAGTCAACATTTGTCTGTTGGAGTGACATTTGTTCCCTTGTTAGTTAAGTATTGTGGAGACATGCAATGGAGTAAGAGTCCTTACGAAAGTCCTCCTCGACATGGTTTAGATAAGTCTTTGTCTTATGGGATATTGTATGTCATTCCACCAAAAATTTTCTTTCAGTCTGATTCTATTGGAGGTTCTCTTCATTCAGTGTCATCAGAAGCAGGTTCAGATAGTATAAATGGACATACAAGAGTAGCAACAATGGATGCTTTTAGAATTAGACGGTCTAGTGCGGTAAGTTCATCAAGCCAAGGTTCAAGTCAAGATGACGAGGATGCCTTGGGAGATGTCTTTATATGGGGTGAAGGCACCGAGGATGGGGTTTTGGGTGGTGGTGTGTATATAGTTGGAAATTATACTGATCCCAAAATAGATTCATTTTTACCAAAATATTTGGAATCGGCAGTGGTGTTGGATGTTCATAATATTGCTTGTGGTGGGCAGCATGCTTCTTTGGTAACAAAGCAAGGGGAGGTATTTTGCTGGGGAGAGGAATCGGGAGGTTGAATTGTTCATGGAGTGGATGCATATGTTTCTCAGCCTAAACTTGTAGATTCTCTTTCCAACAGGAACATTGAACTTGTAGCTTGTGGGGAGTATCATACATGTGCTATCTCTCTCTCTGGAGATCTCTATACATGGGGTGATGGAACTCACAAATTTGGGTTTCTAGGTTATGGGAATGAAGTCAGTCATTAGGTGCCCAAAAAAGTAAATGGCCCTTTGGAGGGAATACATGTCTCTTCCATTTCTTGTGGCCCTTGGCACATGCCTGTTGTAACCTCAGCATGTCAATTGTTTACATTTGGTGATGGAACATTTGGTGTGTTGGGGCATGGGGATCAAAAAAGTGCAGCTTCACCTAGAGAAGTTGAATCCTTAAAGGGATTGAGGACTATAAGTTTAGCTTGTGGGGTGTGGCATACTACTGCTATAGTAGAAGTTATCGTGGGGTCCTCAAGCTCTAGCAATTGCTCATCTGGGAAGCTATTTACTTGGGGAGATGGGGATAAAGGTAGGCTTGGGCATGGAGACAAGGAGCCCAAACTCATTCCAACTTGTGTGGCTGCACTTGTTGAACCTAATTTCCGACAAGTAGCATGTGGACATAGCCTTACGATGGCTCTCACAACCTCACGACATGTACATGTACAATGGGTAGCCTTTTTAATGGTCAGTTGGGAAATCCTCAGGCCGATGGGAAGGTTCCTATATGTGTGGAAGGTAGGCTCCGTAATGTACTTGTGGAGGATATAGCCTGTGGTGCTTATCATGTTACAATTTTGACATAAAAACATAAGTGTACACATGGGGAAAGGGTGCAAATGGACGGTTAGGTCATGGTGATATTGAAGATAGAAATTCTCCAACTTTGGTTGAAGCATTAAAATACAAACAAGTCAAAAGTGTAGTGTGTGGTTCTAGTTTCATAGCAGCTATCTCTCTTCATAAGTGGGTGTTAGGTGTTGACCAATCTATGTGTTCAGGTTGTGGGCTTCCATTTGGTTTTACAAGAAAACGTCATAACTGCTATAAATGTGGGCTTGTTTTTTGTCATGCATGCAGTTCCAAGAAGTCCCTCAAGGCTTCTTTGGCTCCAAATCCTAATAAATTCTATCGTGTTTGTGATAATTGCTATATCAAGTTGAAGAAGGCTATTGAATCTGATCTAGTATCCAATACCTTGGGTATCAAAAGAAGAACTGAAAATCAACGTTCCTATGATCTTGGGGAGAAACAGGAGAGGTTTGATGCCAAAACACAGTTACAGTTTTCTAGGTTCTCTAATATGGAATCATCTAAACAAACTGAGAGTATATCTTTCTATAGAAGAAATATGAAGCTGGAATTTCATAGCAGCGAAGTATCTCCAGTTCCAAATGGCAATTCACAGTGGGGGAGCACAAATATTCCATGACCCATAAATCCTGGTTTTGGTTCAAAGAAAAATTTCTTTGCTTCTGTTCCTGGGTCAAGAATTGTTTTTGGGGCATGATCACCAATTTCAAGACGTCCCAGTCCGCCTCACTCCACAACCCCAACTCCAACGCTTTCAGGCCTAACTTCTCCAAAACTTTTTGTTGATGATGTGAATAAGGAAAATGATACATTAAGCCAAGAAGTTGTTAATCTGATGGTGCAGGTACATATATTTTAAACTTCTATGACTCATCTGCTGCTAGATGTGTGCATTTGAAGGGGATTATACTTCCTTATGGTTCCACTTTTTTTTTAAAACCTCAAATACATTTAAGGTTAATGCACATTCATGTAAAATCAAGGCTTTTAAAAGGCCATATGTTTTTCAGTACTACTTTGATATCTTGAGTCTTAAAAAAAGCTGTTTGAAGATGTAAAAAACTTAAATGTGAAAAATTGGAAAAATCCAAACTTTGTTTAATAGTATCATTAGCATATTTCCGAAGGTTTGGATCTGACCCACCATGTGCTTAAACACACATTTTGTTCCTCATTATGAAACGATGAGCTGTAATTCCATTATCATTTTAATTTTTGACTCTATGATTCAGTTGGTCTGCATGTAATGTTCCTTGAGCTGTATGTCTGTTATTGGAATGTAATTTGGTTCTGTCACTAGTGTCTTTGGAGGTCTTTCATTGAAAGGTAATTTGGTTTTGGATATTTCATCCTTTGTTTTTTTTGCTACTAGCATGGAAAAATTGATTGTTTTAGTGTAGAATCTGCCATTTAATGTGTTTTCTTGGAATCTTCAAATATAATCGTAACTGTTAGAAATGATGAGTGAAACGAGAGAAGATAGGTCGAATTCCCTTAGAATGTTGTTGAGACCATACTGCCTATGTGCATATAACGACTGACAAAGTCCTTTAAAATTTAAATACTATAAGCACCATACTCATTGATTACTTTAAAAAAATGATGCAACCAAGCACCCCATTTTCCATCCTGTAAGCAAGCGTAAGATATATTTCATGGTTCACAGCCTGAGAAACAATTAGCTTATGAAGAGTTAAACATGTCACAAGTGGGATTTAAACCTGGGTGGAGAAGATAACATTTCTCCTCCCTTACCACCTGAGTTAGACCCAAACAACACATTGATTGGTCACTTATCAAATGCTTTTTATACAATCACCTTGAGGCTTGTAGTTGATTGATACATTATTTCAGAATGTCCAAACTGTGGGTGCAAATCTGCCTGATAATTGACCCAACTTCCTAAGGACATAACTTTTCCATGTGTTTTCCCTTGGGCATTCAGAGACATGCGCTAAAGTTTACACACTTGACCTGGAGTTGAATTATTTCGGGCCCTTTTGAGGTTGTTTGGGCTCCCATCTGCAAAGGTTACAAAACGGTTTAACTCAACTCATTGAAGTTTAACTGATCCATACTGTATAGGTGAATAATATTATGCTGAGTTTATTTGTAACTAGAAAACATGTTGTCACTACACAGGTTAAGTAGCTGTTATCATTTCTGTTGTTATATATATATATATATATAACACAAGCGTAGATCTATTTTAAATTGGGATCTTTTAAGAACCGAGATGGATCCAAAAAAAATGAGATTAAAATCTCTTGGTGCTTAAAATGAGATTCAAATCTCTTGTTAAAATGGATCTATGCTGGTGTGTAGTTATAATAATAATAATAGAAAACATGTTGTCACTATGTAGGTTAAGTAGCTAATATCATTTATGTTGTTATATATATAACACCATCCTAGATCCATTTTAACTTGGGATCTTTTAAGCACTGAGAGGGATCCAAAAAAATGAAATTCAAATCTCTTGGTGCTTAAAAGATTTGTAGTTAAAATGGATCTATGATGGTGTGTAGTTATAATAATAATAATAATAAAATAATAATAATAATCTTTTTTTAAGGTCATTGCCAAGCTAGACACCAATATATGAGACCCCTTTGTTTGTGGGACAAGGAACCTTCCTCTGTGCAGCAATTTAATTGCTAAACTCTACAGAGGTGTACATACCCTACCCCCTCTGGAGGTGCTAAAAAGGCTTGTCTAAGATTCTTCTTCCAAGAGTTAATAATATGATATGATTTCATCATTATATATATATATATATATATATATATATATGAATGATTGCTATTTTTTTCACCTTATAATTGTTATTAATATATATTGGGTTGACACACACCGATGTCAGCATTATGGAGTCATTGACATGGGACAGATGTTACAATCTCTTCATTACTGGGTTGTAAAATGCACCTTATTTCTCTTGGTGCAACCATCGTAGATCCGTTTTAACTCCATATCTCTTAAGCACTAAAATATTTGTATCTCATTTTTTTTGGAATGCTAGTGAGCAACAATGCAATTATGGGAACATATATGGTTGTTCTTATCTGGAGTCTATTCAAAGGTCATATGGTGCTTCCTTGTGAATCATAATTGATTCATTATTTTTTTTCATTATCCTTTTAGTATATTTTTTTATGTTTATTCAATTTCTTGTGTTCCCTGCTATTTAATACTTGTCTTTTTCCTTCTATTTTTTGCTTTTATGGGTGTTCTTAAATCTGACCCGATCTTATAATTCATATTAGTTGAAGAATCCTTTCCTTATAAATAAGAGTATATTGAAAGGTTATGGTGCGTTTCATTGTAATTAGGAATCTTTTTCCTTTTTCCTTGTAATTAGGAATCTTTTTCCTTTTTACAGCATCCAGTTAATATATTTTTGATGTTGATTCTTGGTTTGTTTTTCTCTTTTTTATTATTATTTTTGTCTTTCTACATACATGTTAGAGGCAATTCATATTAATTGATTAAATCAACCTTGATTAGTTGATAGTCTTTCCAAAAAGTTGACATTATATGTTCTCATGAATTGCCCCCTCTTGCAACTACAACAATCATATCTATGTGCTATTCACAAGATGAATGATGCGATGTCACAATGCAAACAATATCAAAAGTGAAATGGACTGGTCGTCTGCACCCTAAGATACTTTGGGAAGTGTGAGTTTGTGTCTTTTGTTGTTGTGTCATGAGTCGGGATATTATTCTTGAGTTGTGAATATTAGATAGAGCAACAGTTAAGGGGCGGGTTAAGGCTGAGTTTAATGATTGTTACAATGCTTTATCTGTCCTCTTAAATTCTCCAGAGACCATAAAGTTCTTGAGAACAATAAATGAGGAATTTTTACTTTTATTAGAAGTGCAAGTGTTCTAGAATGACTGAACATGTTCTAGTTTCATTGATATTATATTGCATTCCTTGGTTATTCTAGCTAATAATTGACATTAATGGTCATTGAGTATATTCTGCTCTGAATTCCTCTTATTTATCCTTGGTTGATTTGATTTTAAATTGATAGAGTTAGGGATCAATGGATGCATCATACATTTTAAATGCCCATGTTCTACTGTGGCTTGGGTGATATGCATAAGTATCAAGGCTGACAAGTAACATCCCACTCTTCCAATGATGTGGAGTTTTCTTGAAACTAGTCACTTTTTGGTGCTAGACAAGTATATGAATACAATCTCGTCAAATTCTAGAAATAAGGCAAACCTTAGTTAAAAATGTTTCAACTCAATGGAATGCAAGATAATCCCTTTCTGCAATGTGTAGAATTCACGAATGAACAAACATTTCCAATGACATCTTAGAAGAAAGCAAACTTGACGAATACCCAAGTTGGACAGTAAGGTATAGCTTATTATTGTTGATTGTTAGAATACCAAAAAAAATTTACATCATTGAAACAAGATTCCAAGTTCCAATTTTATTTTGGGAAGATATCAAATCTTATTTGATGTGTTCTGATCAATTCACGTTCTTATGACAATATACAAATTTTCATGTTGTAGACCATATGCCACAAGCTTCATTTTTGAGCTAAAATATGCAACCAGTATGCAGTACCATGTTGATGCTATGAAGTAGTGATACATCGTTCACTAAGCATTTAGTTCCATCTTTACTTGGTCTTGGAATAGTAATTGTTGATGAGATATGCATTCTGTCCTAATATTGCCAAAATAATTATGATCTTTTCTTTTCTCAAAATTTCATAATAAAAAAAGGATTTTGAAGAAATTGAATCCATTTATATATTAACAATACAAATTCAAAAACTAAAAAATTTGCAATTTAACTAAAAATTATATAATAAAAATGCTATTTAAACTACTTTTCATCCCAAATACGAAAATAGATTTTTTTTTTCATTCGAAAGGTGAAAATCTATATCCATGTAGTTTGACTTTTGTTTTTGAAGTTTTTTTTTTTTTTGGAAAAATAAGAGGTATTTAAGTTATATAATATCCTCATATGCATACACACATATTTAATTACTCCTTCACATATTCATTAAACCATCATTCACTCATTTTAGGCTCAAGCCTTCCAAAACCCTAAACATTGTATTCAATACATTCCTGCTAATGATCACACATTTGAGAGAAAACGTTGTTTCATATTTTAGGCTCTGCTAGTTTTTGTGTTAGGTCTTGTAAGGTCTTAGAAAGTTAGAACATTAACCAAATTATTTTTAGATTCTTAGCTAAATACTAATTGCCTTCTAGCCAAACTATGATATTTGTTCAAACTTCAAACATGTATTTAGGTTTGAAGTTGTTGTGCCAGGCTTCTTCTTATTTCAAACTTTGGATCTAATATGGAATCAATTGTTATATGCAGTTTACTTTCAATCCATAATTTGATGGAATTTATTGCCATAAAGCAAATAAGATAGAATTTTTTCACACTTTCATACCAATGTTATGGTTTGCTAGTTCTAGTTTACATTGCAGCTTCTTAAAGCAAAAAAGAGCTGTTTGTTTATTTTCATTGGCTAATTCTAAAAGGTTTCATCTTCTTTTAATAGGTAGGATTTTAGTTTGTAAATATGTTGCAACTAAATTGCACAGAGATTAACATTTCACATCTCATTTCAAATTTGATTTTATTTTATTTTCTTTGTAGGGAAAGACACAATTGTTCCAATTTGTGCTCAATGAAAAGCATGTGAAAATCTAGTCTTAGTTTTTGAAGTTATGTTTATGCTTTTTAAATATTGGTTATGAAATAATTTTCTCACTTCAAACAGGTCAAGGTGGCCAATAATCTTCTCCAAAGGAATTCCAAGGGAAGAGGAGAACTCGAAGGGAAGAGGAGCAAACCAGTTGAAGGGTTTCCAAGTGTTTACTACTCAAAATATTTGTATATTCATGGCTACAATTAAGGGTGTCAGATGGTATGTTCTCTAATTTGACTTGTTTTTTCACAAGGGTAGTCTTCAATAAAAACTCAACACCTCTGCCTCTGCCGATATTTGATACATAATATAAGACAATTTAGGTTTTCTCTTTCCGTTTTTCTACTTTAATGCAACCACACTTAATGACTTACAATGAGAGAAACTGGAAATATTCTCATACACTTATATTTTAAAGTCACATTTGAGTTATAATGCTCTCCAAGACTTGTATAAGGAGATAATCATAAAAATGATCACCCAATTCATTTGGAAAATTTATTGCAACATTGTTTAATAGTGTTGTAGGGGTACCTATAGGATACACCATGGTTTAGGGTGCGTGAACCTATCCCATGCTCTCATCTATTGTATTGGATTCGGGAGAAAGTACCTTTGGGAAGAACCAAAATGAACCGTGTTCTTCTGTGAAGTACCTAGCTCTTCCCAGCTATCAAGTGGTGAGTTGACCCCCAAATGGGTACTTGAACCCTGTTTTTGGGTTCTTTTGGGTATGTTTTGGTTCTTTTGGGTGCTCAAGGGCAACATTCTATGCAAAAAACTCCTTCTCTTCACTCTTCATCACAACTCCTAATTTATGCAACATGGGCGACAACTTATCATTTTGATCATTCATACAAATATTGATGATTTGCTTAATAGGTTCATATATGAATTGAACAAATCCCCTTGTTGAACCTGTATTATTTGCTTTCCATTTCTTGGTAGTTGGATCAAAGAAGTTTTCACCCCACAGCCTCTCCATCATAAATCCTTCATCCACTCCAAACTTTGAAGCATACATTTTTGAAAATTTTGTCAAAGTGAATGCCCACCCATGAAGACCTGCCAAGAATGCAACTATACATTTTTCATGATAAACTTGGCAATCAGCAAGAAGAGGATATTCACAAGTAGCCATAATCACATTTTCATTTTTAATGACACGTGAAAAAAACTCTAGTAAGCTTCTTCTCCATCAACATGTAACTCAATAGAGCACTTGTCCATCTTGTTCACAATGAGAACTAGCCTAATCCTTTCTTTAAGAGCTTGACAAAGAACAGTTTCAGTCTAATCACAAACACCTTCAATGCAATCTACCACAACCAGTGCACTGTCTGTGATTTGCAGGGATGTTGTAACCTCTGAAGAGAAGTCAACATGCCCTGGTGAATCAATCAGATTTATCAAATATTCATTTCCCGCTCTATCCCCCTTGTAACCACAAATTTCCCCATTTCCGTATTGTACCTAGACAACAGTCTTGCTTGTGCTTGGGCTTCAGGTGCTTCAGTTGAATTAAAATCCCCTTACTTGGCTTCCTGCTCTTCTCCTTTATTCTTCCCTTAATATATCAAGTGGGTCTCTCCATGGGTTGTATTGCATTAACCCATAGAGTCTGGTACCCAGCTTCATGTGAAGAGCTCACAGTAGGTCTACGCTTTTTTTAGTCTAATGCTTCATTCTATACTGATTTGAATTTATTGATATGTTGTAAAGGCATCATTTCTTTTTTTCATTTAATGCTCAATTTAGCTCAAATGCATCATTTTTTTGTTATCTGGAAAGGTCTAATTTTATTTCAATATAATTTTCCCCTCAAATTCCTTATCTCATTGTAATCTTCGAGTAGTTTATTTGATATACAATTTGTTATTTTGCTCAAAATCCTTGTTTTTTGTTTTCTACCAGTGCCTTCTTTCCTTTGGTTGCTTTATGTGCTTAAAATATTTTGCTACCTAATTGATCCATGCTACTATGACAATTGTGCTTGAAATAATGAACTGGAAGGGAGGTTTAGGAAGATATTCGATATCAATTTGCTAAACGTTGTGCTTTTCAGCATCAACAGTGAGAAATTGTTATCTTGTGTCAAAACTAGACATTTTCCTCTTGTTGAACAACTATATATCATTTCTAGTTCAGATTTGATTGTATTTCCTTAGGCTCTGGTTTGGAGTTGATAAACTAGTACCTTGATTGAAGAACTAGTTTCTACAGCTTGTGATTGTATCTCAAGAACTTGAGAATTTAATTAGCGAGTTCAAATTTATATAAAATTTATAAAAAATTTGGTCAAGCTTCATCTTACTATGTATTCAATCCTCACATTTAATTTTTGATGTTTTTTGTTCATATTTTAAGTTATAAAAAATATATCTGTTTTTTTTTTGAATAAATGAAGTTATAACAAAAATTGTTTAACTCATTTTATATGTAAGGGTGATTTTTTCCCTCAAAATTTCTTTTTCTGAATTTGAACATGAACCACATGAATTTGATAGTACACTGGAAGAAAAAGAGAGCATGGTAAAAGAGTGAATTTTGTCTGTTCTGGTTGTCCTTTAGTTTTCCTTTCTTCGTGAAAATCTGAGGCATTTGAATTCAATTTTCCATGACTTTTAGGCATGGAAGTTTTTTTTTCACATTTTGAAATGATATTTGCATTTTTGCTAATGATCTTAATGTTAAGTTTTAGACATTGAAACTTCCTTAATGGGGGTATCTTAAGGCATAATCTTAAAATGTGTATTTGTTAAGTGATATTAACACTTGCAATTTTATCTTAAATTTGTTTCTCTTGATCCAACAAGCATGGCATTGTGAACATGAACTTCAACTTCTGTCGCTTATGAGAAACCTCTGCTTAGAATTTAGGATAGTTTTCTTCCACTGATTGACTTTGTTAGACATGTAATGTTATTCATGAAGAAATGCTAGTATATAGATGCTAAACGTACAAACTAGTATGAACATCAAGGCATGCCACACTATCTTTCTGAAGCTAAATCAGAGATTGATTTACAAGTAATACTGGAGGTTCTATCTGGTTTATTCTCACAAAGTTCAACTTCAAGGTACTGATAATTTTAGTGTTTGTCAGTGTGACAGTCATCCATGTACACAAGCATCGGTTTCTTTTCTGACAAATTGTAATCACCTGATAGTTGCAACTAGCTACCCATGATACTTTGATCTCAGGTTCCTATTAAGTTTGGGCAGTGGCTGCAATATTGTAAAGACCTTGTGATACTAAAAGAAGTTTGCATGTGTTGCATTTCTTATTTAAAGCAATATTCCTTTAACATTCCATTGAGTTAAGGTCCTTCAAAATTTCATATTTTCCCCTTCTTTCAATGCTATTATATACAATTTGATAAAACATGAAAATGCTCAGAAAATGGTGCAGTAACTTGTTTCACCTCTAAGAAACTCTCTTTCTATATCATTTAAACAAAAAAAATATGTTTCCTTTTGGAGAAACTTGACAAAAGCACTTCTCAAGGTCTCTACTATTTAAAAAAATCCCACGGAGCCATCTTTATAGCGATAAGGTCCTCCAGACTAGTTGCAAATTTTGAATGGGAAAATATATTAAGTGCATTATTACAAATACGATTGGAATTGTTTTTGGAGAAGTTTTCATGCTAGAATATTTGAAGTGTTCATGCCTGAAAAGCTCAAGAAACACCCCTTGTTGATATCACACACTCCTCTTGCTCATTTGTGTATTGTCATATCGTATTCTTGGGGCTTATCTAGAAAATGTTGTGACAGGGCTTAGATGCAGGGTTAACAAGTTATGGGAATTCTTGCTGGTCAAGATCCTATTTTGAAATCTCTTAAATGAGTTAATAAGTCATTCATTCATTATTGACATCGACATCTTTTGGCTCAATGCAGGTGGCTCCCATTAGCATTATTGTTGGTTCTCATGTATGGGTGGAAGATTCTGAAGTAGGCTGGATTGATGGAGAAGTCCAAGAGATCAATTTCCAGAAAGCTAAACTTCAGCTCACTAATGGAAAGATAGTAAGAAATTTTTACTATTTATGATGATGGGTTTGTTTGCTTTATCTTTTATATTAAAGTTCTTCTATCACCAACACAATGTGCTTCTAATAATTGGATTTCTGAAGCAAAATATGAAATTCATGTTCCAATGCTATACATTGCCAATGTCCAACACTTTGCATCAACTAAAGATGTTGTCTTTCCTAATTATTCTGTAATTAGTCCTCTTTAGATGAGTTACTTGGCCAAAACACTAGAAAAGGTTATCTATTTTGCAGTCCATATTGTTATAGCTCATCAAGCTACTGCCAGAAATTAAGAATGAATTGATTATTTAATATATGATTTGTCTCATTAAATTCTATGAGTATTCTTGAAGATATTTGTATTTATTCTCACCTCTACTTTCCTTGGTTTTTGGAAACATCTAATCCCCCTCTCAAGCACTTATGCAAGAGTGAGATTGTTGGTATCTTTCCAGCCTTAATCAGCCCAAGAACAAAAAACATGTAATAAGCACGATGTGAATATGGGAGGGGAGTATAAGAACTCTTCCTGTTAACACCCATGCTAATCCTGTTAGACATAATACTTTGTAACTAATTTTTTAACCGATGATTACCGTGAAAATTATATTAGCTCAAGGAGAGAAAGTATTATTTCAGTTATTGCACTTTTTTTGGTTGCAAATGATAATTTTTTGCTTATTTTCAGGTGGTTGTAGATATTTGAAATGCACACCCAAAAGATACTAAAGAACTGCCTTGGGGTGTGGATGATATGAGAAAGCTAGCTTATTTGCATGAACTAGGAGTTTTGCACAATTTGTCAACTAGATATGAACTTAATGAAATATATGTGAGTGTTTTAGTTTCTTGATTGTGACTATTCTGTCGAGCATTCTGTAGAAATGTTTTGAGTGGTTTGCTCAGGCTTTGATCTGTTATTGTTTGATATGAGCAGAATTGCATAAGTTTATCTAAATCAAAATGAACAGTTATGTTAGCTATTATAGAAACAATGAGCTTATTGTATTGTCTGTAACTTTACAGACATATACTGGGAGCATACTGATTGCCATCAATCCTTTTAGAAGACTTCCTCATTTATATGATAGCCAAATGATGGAACAATACAAAGGAGCTACATTTGGAGAGCTAAGGCCTCATGTTTTTGTAGTGGTAGATGCTGCATATAGGTACGCTACTGTGATTCTCCTTGATCAAGTGATGTTTGAACTAGAGAAAAGCTTATAAAAGTAGAAAATTGAGAATTTTTTGAATACAAGTTGATGATCAATGAGGGAATAAGTGAAGCCATTTTAGTCGATGGAGAAAGTGGAGCAGGTAAAACAGAATCCACCAAAATTCTTATGCATTGTCTTGCTTACATGGGGGGGCAAGGAGCAATTGAAGGAAGATCAGTGGAACATCAAGTGCTAGAAGTAAGAAACCATGGCATTTCTATCTTTGAATGGAGGACAACATTCATTGACAACACTCCACTGATAAAAGCTCTTAGGATGCTAGAAATTTTGTAGTATGTTTCTAAATCATAATTATGTTGAAATATATTAACTTTTCACCTTTTGTGGCTTGGAGTCAAATCCTATTCTTGAAGCCTTTGGAAATGCAAAAACTGTCAGAAATAACAATTTGAGGTGAAGTGTTTTTTATATTTTGATATATGTTATTATGCAACTCATTCAGGGAAATAATGGGAAGTTTGAGTTGTCAATTAAAAATTTCCATCATATAAGTTTCTAATGTTTTAAAACACTAGTTGGATTAAAGTCCTTTTCAATTGCAGTCGCTTTGGTAAATTTGTTGAGCTTCAATTTGACAAAAATGGAAGAATCTCAGGAGCTGCTGTCGGAACCTACCTATTGGAAAGGACCTGTGTTTGTCAAATTTCAGATCTTGAGAGGAATTATCATTGTTTCTATATTATTTGTGCTGCACCACTGTTGTAATCTCACATATCACATAGGGTTACCAATAATACACATTAAGAACAAACATACATAACAGATACAAGAGACAGGAACACGTAAGCGAAATAATAGATTATATTATAATGAAAGGGTTCATACAATAGAGAGAACTGTACCGAGTTCTCATCTGGCTCAATAGCCTAATATATATGAATTACAAAATAGTTACAAATAACTACATGTTGGTTTGGTCAACCGACACGACCTTATGTGGCTGACCTAATCTCTAATTAGTTGGAAAATCCACTAAGTCGGCTATCATTCTAGTCAGCTATCGTTCTAGTTGGCTTACCGACTTGCTCCTCCAACATCTCCCACTCAAACAAAATGTTTCTTCGTCTTGAAGAAACAGGGAGGTACCAAAATTTCTGTGCCTTTCGTAAGTAGTTATTTTTATGTTTGATCTTCATGGGCTGTGAAGTCTGATGGTTTGTCTCTTTTGTACACAGACTTCGACAATTGCTTCAACTGTTACTGCCAGCTTATCGTCCAATTTTGCAGTGCTTTTTGAATGTCGATGGTTAATGTAGTTAGACTTGATAATATTGACATCTTTTCTTTAATGCAAATTTCTGCTATTGTTTCCATGTCGGGACCCATAAACTAGTCCTTTTCTTCTGCTGTCTCAAAAAGTCGTTTCATCTGCGGGAAGATGATGTCTAATTTTTCTAGACTTGGAATTGCTTGCTGCACCCACTGGTGTGCTTGTCGCTCGTGCTTCTACAATTTGGTTGTTTCGAGAAATATTTGATTTTCAATTGTGCTTTTGATTTCTTCCTCTGTGCTTTTTCTCTTCTCGAGCACTTGGATTTCTTGTCGGGTTTATTGAATTTGCTGATAGACTTTTCGATAATATGCAGGCCAATCTCTCAGTACTTCTTCTGTAATGACCGACTCCTCCATGTGATCTTGGATTACTTTGTATGCTTCTGCAAAAGCTGTATACTGTTGCATCAACAGTCAAGCTATTTCTTCTTTTTGTTCCTCTCTTGTGTCCTGCATCTGTTCCTGTAGCATCGACACCATGCTTTCAAATAGATGATAAGCTCTTTCTAAGGGCTTGTCGGTGTCGTCCTCTGTCAGTCCAGGTATCACAGATTGCATGAGGTTTCTGCATTTGTTAAGGAACTTGACTTGTTCTTTTTCCATTAGAGGAAATTTCAACTCAAAATGAGCCTCCTAAAATGAAGTAATAAAATAATAGTTAAAATAATAAAATAATATTTATTAATTTTGGAGGAAGAAAAGAAAAAAGCTACTTTTTTGTTTGTATTTTTGACATATCTCCCCATGTTTTTACTAAAATTTCGATTGCGAGAGCTCGTTGGATGCGAAATTAAATTGCGCATCCAACGAATACCCACTCGGCATAATTTTGACGGACCCCGCTACCCCAAAAACAAGAAATACCTGAAAAAATGGAATGATGACATCATCATTCCATTTTTTCAGGTATTTCTTGTTTTTGGGGTAGCGGGGTCTGTCAAAAGTATGCCGAGTGGGTAATCGTTGGATGCAAAATTTAATTCCGCATCCAACGAGCTCTCCCAATCGAAATTTGAGTAAAAACACAGGGAGATATGTCAAAAATACAAACAAAAAAGTAGTTTTTTTTATGATACCTATCCCCAAATTTATATTAAAAAGGTGTTTAAGACCTATACGGTATTTCAAATTTAAAGCAATTTCATTGGCTAACACATGATGTCATGGAATTTGAATAAAAGTTAAAAGGCCCATTTTGAGTTGAAATTTCCTCTAATGATTGTTGTCGAACTCCTTACGTCTGTTCTGGCTCCTTCTTTTTGCTTCGATTGCCAGTGTTTTCGGGAGTTTCCCTAATTCTCCATCCTTCAGTTTGGTTGCATCGACTGCAGTGGTTGACCCAAGTTGACTGATGTGGTACATTTGTACATGTAATGGTCAAAATTGGATTATTTGGTTGCTAGCTAGTAGTGGTTGATGGTATTTTTGGTTGGGTCAGTTGGATGACTACTGCAACTGGTTGTGCATCTAGTTGGTTGGATACAAAGGTTCCAAATGCGGATGCGGTTGGTGCTAATGGTTGTGGCGGAGGTGGTTCTGGTGCAGTTGGTTTGGGTATATGTTTTGGGATGGGGGTAGGTGGTGATGGCGTTGGTGAATGGTCGGGTGTGATTGGGTTAGCAGAGGTATGGTCGAGTGACGGGTCATGGATCTGTGGTGGTGAATCTTCTTGAAGGTTGAAGAATAGTTGGTCGATTTCTTGATTTATTTCCTCCATGTTTTTTCCTTCCTCATCTCTGGTCAGGTTCAGAGGCTGGTGGGTGGGGTTCGGGGATGGTCGGGATGACAGATGTAGTTCGACCTGTTACCATGGAAGCTTCTTTGTTGAGGTTTCTTTCAAACATCGAGCTTATGACTGCCACAATCCTTGGCCTCTAGGGTACCTGGCCAGGTTGGGGAGCGGGTAGTCTGGATCCTCCAACTTCGAACAAAGGGGATTTGGTGGAGAGCTTTTATACCGAGGTGAGTAACTTAGGAAATTTTTCAATGTATGCCTGGAGGTTTTTGTCGTGGATGAACTTTTCCGTCAAGGTCTCTGACATAGCATTCTTGCATATGTCGAGTGGGCTTATTGAAGGAGGTTCTGGAATTAGCTCTTGTGTTATTTTGGTCAGAGATGGGGGTGGAGGTGTAGACACAAGATCCACAACATTTTTAGCCATTGAAGTGTTTGAGCTTTTTTCCTTCTTTGGCCGACCTTGTTGTGCCCCTGCTTCGACAAATCTTTGGAACTTCGCCTCCACCAGAACTTTTTTTGCTGCGGCATCTTCTATAATGTTGCATGTCATGGTTACCAGTTCTTCCTCATCTTCCGAGGAATCTGGAATGATAATCTTGCGCTTACCTTTCCCTTGCTCCTGTTCTTGAGTTTTCTTTCTTTTTCTTGAGGCCGCTAACTCCTTCAACAATTTGCGTATATTTTCCTTGGTGATAGCATACTCTGGATCTTCAGTATCTATCTCGCCCCTTGGGTCTTGAGTCGAGATGATGCTTTCTTTAGCCGGATTGGTTACATGTTGTTCTGTTTATGTCTCTTCCCTTTGTGCTATCGGAGGTTTGAATACGATTTGTAGTTGACCAGTGCCTTCAATCGGTGTCTCCTCCGACAAAAATGTGTTGATATATAAGTTGAGCTCATAATCTTCCTCCTTCTCCTGGTCTGTCAATGGCTCTTCTATCGAGAGGTCTATTTCTTTTGCTTTTTCTGGTATCGACAGTTTTGTACCTGCCTATCAAGCTAGCTCCCGAAAAATTTCTTCGACTGTCAGGTAGTAGTCGAGAGTCCTTGCTTTTTCCTTGGAGCCCTGCATGTACCACACCGCGGTATGGTGAAGTTCTAATTGGATGTGGGAATTTTTAGGCAGACTTCATTGGATGTTCCGGGGCACCCTCCATCTGGTTGTGGTGACTTTCAGCTGTTGGAACCATTTTTCTAACAACACTTTTCCTTTTGCAGGTTCCTTCATTCTTCCATTCCGGGAGAATAGTTTGGATCTCCACATATGGAATTTTGTTGGTTCTTGAAACTGTTTTTCCCCGACAGGGCACAATGAGTACATGACTATCCATAACATGAGGGATGGGAACCTTATAATCCCCCTCGACTCTTATCATTTTTCATAGATTCCTTTGAGCATGTCAGCAACGTACTGAGCCCATATGTATATCTTTCCTATGTCGGCAATGATATCCACTGCCTCCAACATATCCAGTTTGAGGTCGCTTCCTCGACCTGTCGGTGTAAGCGTAGTGGCTACGATTTTGGCCACTATTTGCGGCATTCAAGCTTGTATTTGGCTAATGATTAACCCTTTGTAGTTTTGCCTTATGTTGATCCTATTAGCTCCTCGACCAGTCCTTATTTTATATCGAATCGTATTGGTTCACCTTGGTTTGATAGACCTATCAATTTGTATATTACTTCACCAAAGATGTCGACTGGCCTGTTCAAAAATATGTCGTTGTAGTACCGGCTTATGATAAATTTCACTACCGTTTCTTTTGTGCCTCCAAAACTGACCATGAGTAGCGCATTTATGTAGTTTACAATGGTACTATGGTTGATTTCTATGCAGCTTCAGTAGGATTTTTGTTGACGTAATCCCATTCTTTTATCTCAGCCCATAATTTTGTCCATGAGCTCTCTTGAACCTTAGTGTTCTTGATGTTCTTTAATCTCCTTACTAATGGTGTCTCCACAATCTGTGGTTCTTTGGCCTTGGCTACAGCTCTGGTTTGTTTTTGTGCCATCCTGTCTATCTACTGGTCGATTTTACTTCAGTATTCTTGGATTTCGGTCATCTGGTTGCTCAGTTGCTCTCTTTGTTTGAAATGCGGTAAATGATCCTTTGACGGTTCAATATTTATAGTTGATGCATTTGACGTTTTTGTCGATGGGTGTATTAATGGAGGACATGATGGTCCAGCATGAACACTTGAGTTTGCGTTAATGGTGATTTGGTTTTGGCACTCGTAGTCATGAATGTGCGATGGGACTATCGAGGTCGTTGGTTGATGTCAATCATGAAAATGGTCGATGGTGTTATGTCGATGGGCATGATGTCGATTCTCATAGCAGTGATTTCTTGTCATAATTCTTTATGTATTTTTATCCTATTTTTCTTTTTCGATTTTCAGATTTTTATAGTTTTTGTTTAATCGTTATGGTCGTTTTTTTTTACTTGTTTAGTTTCTGTACAGTTTTAGTTGGGAACCCTTAACAAGTTTCTAAAATACTATGCCTTGTAATGTCCTTAGTTGGACTGATCCATTGGCATGTATCTCTTCAATAACATTGGGTCCCATCCATTCTGTATATAGCGTTTTGGGTTTTTCTTTTTCTTTTATTTTTGATGTTTTGGCCGTGCCATGCCTTTTGTTGTTGTTTCTAGATTTTCTTGATTTTGTAACACGATTAGTCGGTATTCTCCAAGCTTACTTAGTTGAAATAGTTGGTCCTTTCTTCCTTGTTCGACATCGACATGTAAAATTTCTGCGATAATGTGTGTCTGTTGTCGAAAGTGTAGAGGAACTACTGCTTCTTGTCCATAAACTAGTCAAAATGGTGTTTGGTCAGTTGAACGCTTATATGTTGTTCTGTATGCCCATAGTACTATAGGTATATTTTCATCCCAGTCATCTTTTTTGATGTTACATATTTTTGTTAATCCTTTTGTTATTTTTTTGTTAAATGCTTCAATTGCTCCATTCGACTGAGGGTGGTAAGTTGTACTCTGACAGTGGTCAATTTGGAACTGATCTATGAGTGTTTTAATAGTTTTATTAATAAAGTGTGTTCCCTAGTCACTGATTAGGGTTAGTGGACATCCAGATTTGGTAATGATATTCTCATAGATAAATTTAGCAACTATTTCACTGGAACATGTGTCGACTAGTTCTGCTTCTTCCCATTTGGTTACATACTCAACTATAGTTATTATGTACCTTCCACCTGTTCTTTTTGCTGGTATGGGAAATGGTCCTATGAATTCGATAGCCCAAATTTCAAATGTCAAACTTGGGTTTATTGATATCAAGGGCATTTCTATACTAGGCAAGGGTCGACCTAGTTGTTGACATCTGTCACATTGGCTTACAAAATTTTTGCAGTCTTTGTAAAGTGTCGGCCACAACAAACCTGATTGTTGGATTTTCTTTGCAGTTGTGTCTACTTGGAAATGTCCTCTGGAAGGTCCATAATGTACTTCATGCATAATATTATTTCTTTCATGTTCCAGCACACACCATCTGAGGATGTCATCTAAACCCATTTTATGTAGGAATCCATTTATAAGACTATATGGTGCAACTTTCATGGCTAAGATTTGTTTCTTATTCATACTCATGCCTTCTGGTGCTTGTCAATCTTCTAAAAATTGATCTATTTCCTCTAACTTTGCTAGGACTGGAGTCTATTTGAAATAGATGTGCATCTGGTAAGTCATGTTCGACTCCTGTCGGTTCCTCTCCTATGTTGATTCTGGATAGATGGATGGGATCGACATTTAACTTACATGGTCTGATGACAACTTCGAATTCAAATTATTGGAATAGAAGTAGCCATCGAAAAATTCTTCCATGGTGTAAAGGCTTATTTACGAGGTATTTTATTGCTCGGTGGTCGGTGTAAATGATAAATGGATTAGCTAGCAGGTAGTGTCGATATTTTTGTAGTGCGAAGACCATTCCTAATGCTTCTCTTTCTGTTTTCAAATAGTTTCTTTTAGATTTGTTTAGTTTTCTAATACTATAAACTATAGGGTAGTCCATTCCATTATCTCCTAGCTGAGTTAGGATTGCTCCTATTGCTAGGCTTGATGCATCAATGTGAACATGGAATTTGATCGACCAATTTGGAAACCTTAGGATGGGTGCTTCGATTGGCTTTCTTTTTAGTTTTTCAAATGATATGTTGCACTCTTTTGTCCATTCAAACTTCTGATCCTCTCTTAGCAGTTCTTCCAGTGGGTATGTCATATATAAATAGTGTCTTATGAATTTTCTATAATATCCTGTATGACCAAGTAGTACCCTGACTTGTTTTGGATTCATCGGTGGTTTTAAGTCGAGGATGATTTTTATTTTTGTGAAGTCGACTTGAATACCTTCTTTACAGACAATGTGTCCTAACAATATCCCTATGGGGGTTAGAAATATACACTTATTGATTTTCAAAGATAATTGGATTTGTCGACATTGTTCCAACATAAGCCTTAGCCGTTTACATGGTCTTTCAGTGTAGAGTATATTGTCCAATCGTCGAATTATTCTGCCATTGTTTTGTAAATGTACTCCTAAAATGTTTTAACCATAATCCTTGAAAATACTGCAGGTGCATTTTCAGTCCAAAAGGCATAACCCTGTAAGCAAATGAGCCAAATTCACATACAAATGTTGTCTTTTTCTGATCTTCTTTGGCTATTGGTACTTGGTTATAACTTGAAAATCCATCTATAAATGAGTAGCATTCATGTCCTGCTACCTCATTTAAGATTTCATCTGCATAAGGAGTTGGAAATGGGTCTATTAATGTAACTTTATTGAGTTCTCTGAAGTTGACGTAGATCCTTAGCTTGGTTGAATCATGTTTCTTTGGTTGAACCACCATTGGACTTGCCCATTCTGATTGGTGAATAGGGTAGATAATCCATGTTGCAATCATGTTATCAATCTCTTTCCTGACTATCTATTTGTATTTATGAGCTAGTTTATATGGTCTTTTCTTGATAGGTCGAACATCAGGTTTAATGTCGATCTTCATTTCACCCATTTCATGTACTAGACTTTTGAGATCCTTATAGTCTCTAGCAAATACATCCTAAAATTCTTTCAGTAGGTTTGTTATCTCTGTTCTTTGTGCTTCAGACCAGTAGTCTCCAATTTTTTGCTATTTTTGGTCGATCATCATTCGATATGTCAACTTATTTGATTTTCACTTTAGCGTCTAACCATTTAGGAGCTTTTGTCTCATTGATTAGTCGACTCCCTTCTTTAAACTGTGAGAATGTAGTAAGAAAGTCTGCTGCAGTCATTCGATCAATTTCTTCCTTGTCGGTTGTCTCGACTTTGAGCACTGTGCGAATTGGTTTTTTTGTTTTGGCATGGTTTGATTTCCATCTAAAGCTTTTCCCTTCTAATTTTTCATTTCCATTTGTTGTCTTGTTGACTATGGAATTGTCCCGGTTTGTATATTATTTCATTTTGTGGTCGATCGGTCATGTTTTAGGGTTTTGTTTTCTGTCGGTTGTACAAATGCTTTGATCTTTTTTGATGTTTCAACCAGATTCTCATTTTGGGGTACAAAGTTGAAATCTTTGATAAAATTCTCTTTCAGTTCACGCCATAGGAATTTTTCACCTTGAGCTTCTTCCATTTTGTACCATTTGTTTGGTAAGTCATAGAGTGTTGATGGGAATAGGTGTGGCCATGTTTTCTCATATTTATATCCAAGTCTTCTCCATTCTTTTCAAATGTATTTATGTGGTTTTATGGATCTTTTCCTTGGGTAAATATAGGTATCTGAGCTTGGTTGGTTAATTTATTTCCTCCAAATCTTTCTACAAAATAAGTCGAAGATGTTGTCCATGTCTACAGTCTTGACTATTGGGTAACCCACCATCTAGCAGCTTGTCCTGTAAAAGTTTCCACTAAGCTTTGTAGTTGGCCATGTTCACCAATGTTCGTAGATACTTGCTCCGCGTGCATAACTGGCAATTCTCTTTCTTTATATCTTGGGATTTTTGTGATATTTATATTTGTCGGTTTCAAGGTAGGATATTCCCTAGTTTTCTTCTCAAATATTTTTGGGATGATGGACACCACAAAGCATTGTCTGACTGGTTTCTTCTGTATTTTTTGAATAGTCCAGCATCCTATTGCTTTTCTTTCATAGTTTTCAACCTCCCAATCATGTAGTTCTGCATCTGAATTGTATCCTACTGAGTCTTGGTTACCTAAGCAAAGTTCACCATATATATTAGGTTCTGTGTAATATTCATTATTCTGTATCTGATATAGTTGTCGGATGTCAACTTATTCATCAATTGGTTCTGTCCAAGGTTCTCCTTGGGATGGATGAATAGGTACAATGACTTTTTGTCCATTTCCTTTTAATTTTATTCTTTCTTTGTCTAAGGATATCGAGGTTTTCATTTTTTTCCCCCAAGGTCGACCTACTAATGCTGGGAAGGAGCTGGATCCTTCCTTAGGGTCAATAATTTCAAAGTTGACTTTGGTTGATATTTCTTTTATTGTTGTGTCGACATTTTTCTAGACTCCAATAGGTTCAATTAGGCCTTGGTCGGCTAGTTTTATTTATATGCCTGATTCGTATAATTGAGGTCTGCCTAACTGTTCCCATGTGTCCCGATTCATAATATTTACCTGTGATCCAAAATTGAGCACGACTTTTCGGACATGGTATCCTTCAATTTCCAGGTCAACAAGTGGGTCGACATCACTTTTATATTTTTGGTTTAAGCTACAGATATTCTTTGTTTGTTTTTAGGTGTTTTTGTTGTGTTTTATTTTATAGAGTAAGTTGATGAATTGAGATACTATTTTATCTTTTTGTACTAAGTGTATTAAATCATTTACTGTATTATGTTGGTTGTCATCAGCTTCTTCTTGTGGGGCAAATTCTTGAAATACATTTGTTGCATCTTTATATATATTTTTTTCTTTAACTGGGTCAGGATAAACATTATTTTCTTTTATTTGGCTTATTCGTGGGTTATCATTCCCAATTTTTGTCCCTTATCGGGTTACTATATGCAAATTATTTGTATTAATTATATCATGTTTTCCCACACACGATAAGACATTAACATTTTTCTTCTTATTTATTTTTTCAAGCATAGTAGGGAATTCCTCCAATGAGTGATCCCCTACTCCCCAACTAGTACAAAATTTTAGGTGAGTCATGTCCTTGTATGGACAGTCTGCATATGAGTGTCCTTCCTTGTAACATGTGAAACATTGGATGGGATGATGTGGTCAGTTGTCTCGATTCCTGGAGAATCGACCTCGACTTCCATAGCCTCCACGTCAATTGTCAAACTGGTGTTCATACCGATGAACTTCGTACCTTTGATTATTTTGGTCATTTTGTGCATTGTTTCATTGTTAGTTGTTCTATACAACTGCATTAGTCTGGTAGACCGCGTGATAGTTTTGTCAATTTTTTAGGTTTATATGGCAGTCGGCCATGGCATGATTCTTTGCTTCGCAGATAGCACACCGAGATGCTTTGCCATTTTTCATGATAAACGGGCAATCTTTTGTCATGTGATCGCCATGGTCCTGGAAAATGTCACAAAAACACTTTGTTTGCACAAATCAAACATCCTGTCAGCTGATATCCTATCGACGATTTTCTTTTGAATGTCTGGTCGTTGAACATTTCATGCACCAGATATCCTGAATCTTAAGGTTTAACTCTTTTAATGATTTTTGCACGATCTCAAGCTGTTCCTCCAGTCTATGATCCGTGGGGTATACTAGAATATCTTCATCCATTTCTACTTGTAGAGCTTTAGTAATCGCATCTTCATAAGTTTTGAATGTCTCCAGACTTATGTGCCGACGAATTTGTTGTGTTAGACCTACAAGAAACCACTCGATTAATAGTTGCTCATCAATGACATAATCCAATTGGCTGAGAAGGTCTTTCCAATGTTTGTCGTAGTCACGGACAGTTTCTCTTGACTTCTGTGATGTTGTCTTCAATTTCTTAGGTGCCATATGTTTTGCATCTGGAGTTTTAAAGAATGATAAAAATTGTGCTTTGACTTCTGCTTTAGTTGCTCCGAGGGTTCTTTTATAAAAGGTCATATGCCATGTTAATGCCCTTTTCCTTAAGGCACCAGCGAACTGCACCATCTGTCTATCTTCATCTGTAACTTGGTTTGCCTCCCATGTCGATTTGCAGATGAACCAATGTCGACTGGGATCCTGATCGCCTTCATATAGAGGGATGCGTGCTGACCCATGTCCCATGTCTGAATCACTGTCACTATGTTCTTCAGGAGGTGGCAGTGTGGGTAGTGGGATGTTTTTATTCTTTTGTGCATAACTATTGTCGACAGAACTCTCATTTTAGTTGGCCATCTTAGTTGTAATTTCTTCTCGAACTACAATTATTTGTCTGCAGCTCCAAATTTTCGATATCTTCCAAAGCTATATTTGGCAGGGGGGGTACTCCTTCATGTGTCAGGTAAAGTAAGTGGATACTTCGGTTGGAGGGTATCACTTGAAGCATGACCCAATTTCCTTCTTCTAGTCGACGAATGAGTAGATGATTATCATGGTTTCTCTCGTCGTCTAGTCGGCTCCAAATACCAAAGTCACCAACTCTTAGTCTGAGGTCCTCTTCAACAATGGTTTGTATCCTGGTACTCAGATTCGTCAGAGATAGAGGTCTTAAATCCTGGGGAAATTCTAATTGGAGAGCTTCTCGCTACTCTATCCACAAATCTTATTCCAGAGCAGACGCTTCCTTTTCTATGCCTTCTTCTTGTCGGTCATGACTCAACTATGGTGGATTTCTCTCTTGGTCTGTCACCATAGTACTCATTCCTCTTTGTAGCGCTATAGCTCTTTCTCTTCTTTCTTCCCTTCTTTGTAGCCTTTTCTCCCTCTCTATTTTTTGTAAGTTTGTCATACCTTTGTGTGACATTGTCCTTTCGATTTCCTTTTTAGGCTGACTTCTCATCACTGGTGAATGGTATCTTCTTAGTTGACTAGAATCCTCTCCACTTTACCTCGACATATGACCAGCTACCCCCCTATTGCCTACCTGACGATTTAGAAATCCCGGATAGTTTTGTTCACTTGCTTAGGAAGTATTCCTGATCCCTTTCGGCAATTAATTTCTCCCACTTCTTTTGTTTCTCTGCCCAGTTAGTATTTTGTGGCGGTTCATGTAGTAATGGATGAGGTTCAATGATATGAGCCACTCCTTTTTCTATCAGGAACTTGAACAACAAGGTCGGTAAGAAACAAAAGAATTGCTCGGTGAGGTCTGTGTAGATTTTCTTCTGGATAGTTTCCACCGAATTTATTTCTTCTATAGCTTGTTCCTCGTAGAATTCGTCGGTGATATTTTCAAACCACTCTGACAGGTTTGTTCTTCCCCCTCGAATAAGTTTTTCTAGCAGTTGTTGATCTTTAGTCGCTTCTGGATTTTTCATCCAGGAGTTTCTTCAAAAGCTGGGGCACTAATTCTACAAAATTCTCATGAGTCTCGGTAGAGAACCTTTCTTTTGCTTGAGTAGTCATTAATCTGTTTCTTCGTGCATAATTTTGCAAGTACTATTTGCTATTTTACATTCCCACCAGTCCTTAATCTCTTGTTCTAATATCATCTGCTTGTATACACCTCAGACATGTACTACTGGAAACAAAACCAATGTTATAATCTCACAGATCACATAGGGTTACCAATAATACACATTAAGAACATATATACATAACAAATACAAGAGACAGGAATAAGTAAGCGAAATAACAGATTATATTATAATGAAAGGGTCCATACAATATAGAGAACTGAACCGAGTTCTCATCTAGCTCAATAACCTAATATATATGAATTACAAAACATTTACAAATAACTACATGTCGGTTCGGTCAACCGACCTGACCTTATGTGGCCGACCTAATCTCTAATTAGTCAGCTAATCGACTAAGTCAGCTATCGTTCTAGTCGGCTTACCAACTTGCTCCTCCAACAACCACCATAAGTATGCTAAATGCATGCAGTTAATGTTTCTATTTATATATGCATTCTACACCACCATTAGATGGATGATTTCATTATTATTGTTTATATATGCATTCATTTAATGTTCAAAATTCAAATTGAATGAACACATTGTTTATTTTCACACCATGTTTTGTTTCTATTTATGATTGATTTTAAAGAATAGTATGCTAACAATTAGAGTTGTGATTATTTTCTTGGTCCTTTCAGGATATTGAGAAATACAAATTGGGGGATCTAAGAACATTTCATTATCTCAACCAGACCATTTGTTATGAATTGGATGGTGTTAGTGATGATGAAGAGTATCTTGTAACAAGAAGGGCAATGGATGTAGTGGGAATCAGTCCTGAAGAACAAATATGTTTTATTTGAATAGCTGCGTGTTATGAAATATCACACTAAAAGGTTATGTGTTGTGAAAATATAGATTATGTATTGTGCTCAATCATTCCCTTTTTTTAGGATGCGATATTTCGAGTGTGGCAGCTATTCTCCATCTAAGTAATGTGGATTTTCCCAAGGGGAAGGATTATGTAGCTATTATAGAACATACTCAATACTATCAAAAGGATGTCATCTCATGTTGGTACATGTTGCTTTGAAAATGATTAATGGTTTTCACAGATTCCTCACAATCTTGCTTGCTATTGTATTATGTTGTTGGTACATAATTGTCAAGTCTATTACATTCAGGATACACCTTAGGTTGCATTTATGAATACAATATTTATCTTTAAATGCTTGACACAAAACTGCTACTAAATATACCATTGTTTTCAGCTCACTCAATGTTTGTATGACACCATAATTACTTCATGACCTTCATATTGTTTCCATCATTGGTATATTGACTAGGTTTTTGAAGATGTAAACATTGTCATAGCTTCCATTCACTCATGTGTCAAATATTTAAAATCAACCAGCTACCAGAAGAGGTCCAGGTAAGCATACGATAACAATAACTTATAATAAGTATAAGGTTTATACTGTATCCTCAATCCCATTGTTGCTGAAAATATGTCCCAAAAGTCTTTATTCGCTATTGAAAAGAGAATTAGGGGATGCTATAAGAATTAGTCTTCAACTGTCTTTGAATGACATTATTCCTTTTTAAACTCTCTCAAGTATTTTATTTTCTTTCCACTCAAAAGTTCTCAAATTGCAGAACTATTCTGGTCAATCATTAATTAGTCATATTTATCATTTCCTCATCCAGAGGCTGCCTATTTCTTTGGTAATTCACAAGCATATAACTTCTTGTTCTTTCAGAAGAAATAGGCCCAATTTCTCATTCGCTTTTGTCTCAAGTATGCTTTAGGCTCCAAATTCTCATCGAAACAAACTTGCCAGGATCAACATAGTCACAAATCTGTTGAACAATTCTGTGTACATTCAAGTCTTCAATAGTTATTCTAGGTTGCCTTACACAATTATAAATTTCTGCCTCAAAGAGGGAACTTTATCCACAAAAATGTTTATCAATCAAGGCTGATCAATACTGTCATAAGATCTCTATCAAAATGATCTCCAAGGGTACATAGATGGATTTTCATGCCTGCTGTAGTTATCTAGGTTTTGCCCAGATTCCATCTTCTGCATTATTTTCTTCCCTTTAAGTCTACCAAGTAGGCACAGGGATGCACTCAGACGTGGAATAGACCTTGATTATTTTGTGGCTTATTAACAATCTTCTACTTGAAGAATTTTCCTCCTAAATTCACCTGCCATCTTTCATATGTACCATCACAAAGTCTTTTTCATAGACTGATCACAAGTGCTCAAAATAACTGTGGATTTCTTCTTCATCTGATATTTACATTTATCCATAACTATTCAGTTGGTTCTATTGGCCTAATTTTAATCATGTTTGGTATCAACCCTTCAAAATTCAAGAGATTGCTGAATTGTTTTGTTGAAAAATTTCTTCATAAGCTACCATACAGGACTCTCTGCATGTATAATCTTACTTGTTTAAGGCTGTAAGACAGAGAGACATCTGTAGCTTGTTGTCTTTGTACTCTAGTTATTTAGCTTCCACTTGGTGATACTACAAATCTGCAGCAAGTATGGTTTGACTTTAAAGCATTCACTACTGCACCAAATCCATTTAATATCACATCTAAAAGTCATGAAATTTTCATCAAAGGGCATCTCCTCAAGGCGAACATCTCTATCTGAAGCTCCCATTAGTCATTTAAAAAATAATCAATCAAAATAAGATGGAAGATCTTTCATGATCTTCATGGTCTAGCTCCTTGTCCTTACTCTTGTTATCTTGGACTACTTCAGCACTAGGATTTTCCATTAACCTCTGCTTCCATACTTTTCTAGTGTTATGTACAAGATCTCTCAGTCCCATGTTGATTGAATCAATGGATTTCTTTCTGCATATTTTTGTAAATCCTTGTTTTTTACAATCTTTTGCAATATGATAAAAACCCTGACAATTATAACATTGAAAATTGAAGGAACCCATACCTCTGTTTCTTGTTGGAGTATACCTATCATAAACTTTGTAGTGGATAGCCATGTGACCATAATTGTTGCAGGTGTAACAACAACCATGAAAGATGTTTGAAAACCTTTGAGTAGCTAATCTTCCTTGAGATGGAGGCCTTTGAGATGAAGTCCTTTTTCTTTCATGTTTGGTCCACTTTTTCTGCTTGGTCCATCCTTGCATCTCATTCCTTATTTTGCAAATTCCAACATCATTCTATCTTGGATTATGTCTTTTATTCCTATCTTATCTTCCATGTGACTTGGAGTCTTCTCCTTTATGAGTATAACATACAAACCCAATTCTTGATTTGTTACTTGAAAGTATTTTCCAGAGACATTGACCATATTGTTGAATGTTTTCCCTAACGCCACAAATATTTGACTTGCTTATTATAATGTCACAAATGTGGCTAACCATATTTATATGGTGGGATTGTCTTAATTCTTTGGTCCATGGATGGGATTCTAGTTCTCCCACTCATGGAGTCTTGGCTTTTGAGCTTTTTCCTTATTTTATATTCTTTCTCTTAGTTTTTGTTTACATGACAAATATCTCTGTGCAAGCTTCCTTCTTTCTCTAGGCCCTTGTGCTTCTTATTGGTAAATTATTTTGTAGACGTTATAGCAGCAACGACAGATTAAGAATGATGTTGTCCTTGCAGTTTATATAATTTTCATGGCAAGCTTTTTCCCTCATTCCTCTACTGCGCTATTAGAGCATTTTTTATGATTTATAACTGTACAACTTCCACGTTATAGGTTAAGGCAACTTCTAAGATACTTTTCTAGCTCTTCTTACTGGTTTCATCCATATATACAATGAAGTTGATTTCATCCACATCTAAAATGAAGCTGTTGATAAAGGTCATTACATAAATACTGTAAAACTATGTTACTAGAAACTCTACCTTGAGGTGCTGGAAATTCATTGCGGTGTCTTAGAATGTTTCCTCTTTGAAACACAGCTCAAATGTTTTAGTGGCATTTCAGTTTTTCTGAAACGTTGTATGGCCCGTTTCAATTTTTGCTGAAATGTTGTTGGACCATTTCAGCAAAAATTATTCAGTGCAAAGTTTGTTCATATATTGCTCGAAACAAATTTCTTTCTTTGTGCAATTCTACCATTGATCTTCAATCCTTATGGAGGGGTATTTCATATTCATGTATTTGTAGGTCTGTTGGTTCTAAATGTTTATGCATTTTGAGTACACTTGTGGTTTGTTGAAATTATTTCTTTTTTTCATGCTAAATCTTGTGAAATTACAATGTACATTTTTTAGTTATTTGTTTTCTCTGTTTACCGAGCAGCAAAATTTATTGCTTAAAATGTGTTGTTTGTAGGTAACCTTAATCGTAAGATTTATAACAACATGGGGAGGAAGGCCGTCGTAGTGTGGATACAGAAGCATGTGCATAGATATAAAGTTTAGAAAGCTCAGAAGCACGTATAGTGTGGATACAGAAGCACGTACGCAGATAGAAAGCTTAGAAAGTGGGCCATTGAGTATGAAGAGCCTGATGCTGAGGTTTTTCCTTTGAGTATGAAGATCCTGTTGCTGAGGATTTCAAGCTGCTAAGTATGGTTTTGAAGATGTCACGGGATCTAAGTAAGGCTTAGCAGCCAAGTACAAGTGGGATGGTTTAGCCATTGTAATATTTTAAAAAGTCATCAATGTACTAGATGATTTTCATGTAAAGTTATATGGAGATAGTTTTTGAGAAAACCCATATTTATTGTAATACTTGACATTTCATATAATATAATTTATGTGGTTTAAAACTTATATGGTTGTACTTTATATTATTTTTAAGTGTTGTAATTAACTAATTAATGCAACATTTCATAATTCACATGTGTATTAGATAATGATAAATAATGTATGATTCGTTTTTTAATTTAAACATAAAATCATATTAAAAATTTATATTGATTAATAATGGACAACATTAAAACTATTAAAATATAATAATCACACATAAAATGACTATAAATGACTAATTTAGTGACCAATAAATGAGATTAATGACCAAAATTTGCATATAAAATGACCAAAAAATGTGAGATACGTGACCAAACAATGAGATATAAATGACTAAAAAAATGACCAAAATTCGCATATCAATGACCAAAAAGAAGTTTTGGTGGCTAATTTACGACCTTTTATTACGCGACCAAATTTGGTCATATTCTAGTTTGTCATGTGGTCATTAATTTGGTCATAAATGTGGTCATATATTTGGTCATTGATTCAATTATATGATCAAATTAATGACCAAATATATGACCAAATTAATGACCAACTAATAAGTTATAAATGACCAAACTAAAAATGACCAATTTTGGTTGCGTAATAAAAGACCGTAAATTAGGCACCAACGATCGCCAAACCAAAAGTGGTCATTGATATGCGGATTTTGGTCATTTTTTTGTCACTAATCTCTCATTTTCCACTAGTGCACTTATAAATAAGTCTGATGAGATCAATATTTTTATCGAGTCATTTTCACTCAGGAATCATTAATTCTTTTCAGTTACTCCTAGCGCTTACTAGAGCCCATACTCAACACTAAAAACAGGGAGTTACAAACTAAGTGCTATTCCAGAGCTCTTCGCTCAACACTAATGCTAGGATGTACTTGTACGATACACCTAGGGATACAATGGCCAAGGATTCATTGTTCTAGATCTTATGCTCAACATCAACATGAAAGGATCCAGGGCTTATGCACAACACTTCCAACTTATCTTTTCATGTGTTCTAGAGCTTCACCCTCAACACAAATATAATACTCATGTGCTCTAGAGCTTCTCTCTCAACACAACATTAATTACTCATGTGCTCCATATCTCCTCGCTCAACATAAAACATCTCATCAATCATGTGCTTTAGGGTCCACGCCCAACACAAACAAGCATATATATATATATATATATATATATATATATATATATCGTCAACAATTGGCTTATGCCCAATCTATAAAACAAATCATCATGTTCATATGCATTGGGGTATTTGAACCAATATATCAAAATAAAACATCAAGATAACATCATAATCAATAGGATGATGCCTATAAGTGTTAGGTCCAAAATTTAGGATATTACATCTCTCCCCGCTTAGAGCAACACCGTCCCTAGTGTTCTAGGGACTCGGAATGACATCATGAAACAAGGCGGGGTAATCCTTTCTCATGGTGTCTTCATTCTCCCAAGTAGACTCATAGGCTTGGAAGTGCTTCCATTGCACTTTCAACTAGAATATGGGGTGCTTCCTGGGCTACACGTCTCTCTTGTCCAATATATGAATAGGTTAAGGGGAAAAATCCCCTTCAGGTTCTACCTATAATAAGGACCAATAAACTACATTTTTAGTATCATAAGAATATTTCTTTAATAATGATGCATGCAAAACATTATGGACTCTTATGTGTGCAGGTAATGTTAGTTCATATGCCACTAGTCCTCTCTTGGCAAGTATTTCAAAAGGTCCACAAAACCTAGGTGCTAACTCACTGCACCTTCCCAAGCTCAACAAGCTTCATTTTGCTTTTACTTTCAAGTAGACATGGTCACGTATTTGATAATCTTTATCTTTCCTTTTCTGATCCACGTAACTTTTCTAGCGTTCTTGTGCTTCTTTAAGGTTGACTTGGACCTTGCTAACCAACTATTCCAAGTCCATTAATAAGTTAGGCCCTAACATGAGTCGATCCACCGAGTTATCCCAAGTAACCGGTGTTCTACACTTTCGCCCATAGAGTACCTCAAAGGGACTCAACTTAGTGAAATACTAGTAACCATTGTTATTCACAAACTTTTCAAGATGTAGGTAGCATTCCCATTTAGTGGGGTTGTTCATGACATACATCCTATGTCCTCAACAATCTGGTTTACTCTTTCTATCTACCCGTCTGTCTGCGGGTGATAAGCAGTGCTGAATTTCAACTGCATCTCCCATCCGAGGAATAAATATCTCCAAAAGTTCCCTATAAACTTAGCATCTCTATCCACTATGATTGCCTTGGGTATCCCATGAAATCTAAATATCTCCTTCAAGAAGATATCAGCAATGTTCACTTCCTTGTAGGTCAAATTCACAAGAATGAAGTGTTATGCTTTTGACACTTTGTCAATAAATACAAAGATAGAATCATTTTGTTTCTTAATTTTTGGTAGACCAGTGATAAAATCCATACTAATTACCCCGCACTTCCATTCCTAAATAGGTAACGACTACAACAATCCCTAAGGGTGCTAATGCTCAGCTTTGACTAGCTGACATTCGTGACACTTCACGATAAACATCGCAATGTTGGCCTTTAAATTAGGCCAGAAAAAATGTCTCTTAACGATAGGTATCATCTTTTGATATCCCAGGTGCGCTGAGTAGGGTGCCTGATGACATTTCGTGAGGATGTTGGACTGAATTTCCCCTCCTTCTAGAACGTACAATTTCTCTTTGGACCATAGCAGTCCTAATTCATCTACCTTGTACAATTTTTGTTGTTGAAACAACATGTCCTCTTGGAATTTCTTGAGTATTTCTACATAGAAAGGGTCAACTTTGTTGGCCTTTCTAATCCTCTCATGCAAATCTTCATTGGTTTGACTTAAAGTCACCTCATATATCATATGAGTTCATTGGCTCAAAGCATTAGCAACCTTGTTCTCTTTTCCCTTAATATGATTTAGCTCAAAATGGTATTCTCTAAAGAAAACCAACAATCTAGCTTCCCTTGCATTCAGATCCGATTGATCGAATAAGTACTTTAGACTCATATTGCCTGTCTTCAAAAGGAACTTCCTTCCCATGAGGTAGTGCCTCCACATTTTCAAAGCGTGGATGATGGATGCTAACTCAAGATCGTGCGTGGGGTAGTTCTTCTCATGCTCTTTTAAATTTCATGATTCATAATAGATCACATGATTGTTCTGTAAGAGGACTCCTCTGAGTCCTTCCTTGCTTACATCAGTGCTACCTAATAACCACCACCTTTCCCAATTTAGAATAAAATTTCAAATAATCTGGTGCGCTGAAACTTTCCAAATTTGCCTAGCTCTCCTCTCAGCGGTCCATGCATACTCAGTGTTGTAACCTTCATTGTCAGAGTCTGTAATTTGTTGAACTGCAAACTAATTCCGAAGTCAGAAACATGGGGATTCTGGCTCGTTATGAACCTTCAAACACATGAGAGATCAGGAGAAATGCTGCAGTCTTCGATATCTTTCAAACTGTCGGTTGGACAGAATTCTTCGAACGTCTGAATGGATTTCACCATGAAGCAGCCTTATAGTTTTCTCTGAACCTCACAAAAAACTCACTTAGAGGTTTAGGGATTGTACAATGAAGTTTCTAAATCCATTATGGCTGAGGTCACTGGTATTCCTCAAGTGGGAAGGGCTTGGTTTGGATGTCGATTCCCCACTACTACAGTAGTACAGGACTTTCTAATAGAGGGGGAGCAGGCTCAAATGACAAAAAGGGGCATCGTATTAGAGTCACTACCACAACCATGGAATCAAGTCACTGTTTTCCTCAAGAAATATATCACCTGTGAAGGTAGGTACCAAACCGTCTATAGTTTTGAATTCCCTTTACTATCTCATCTCCATCACAGGGTTCTATTAAATATTCCATATTATTTGCTCAATGATTTGTATCATATGGCGGGGTTTGTTTGAGTTTCCAAACACCCACTCGCCTCACTGACCCACGATGGCCTCATTAAATTAATCATCTTAAGGACCCTTGCTCAACACAATATAACCTAAGAGCAATTTATAGCTCAAGTTTAGGAACCCGCTCCTTTGCTCAGTATCCCAATAGAAGAAGAGCGGGACCATCCATAGCTGGGGGGAAATGAAGCACAACAGGAGGATCAGAGCCCCTCCAATATAGTTGGAGGGGGAGATGAGAATGGATCAGAGGATCAACTAGGGGCACAAGAATAACAATTAAGAGAAGATGTACATAAAAACCCTATGGAAGAACTAAATAACATGGTAACTCTAATAGCAGAGGGTGAAATTGGAGCAGCATTAGATGCTATGACAATTGAACCTGAAGATGACAGAGTCATGGCAATAAAAGAAAATATTGAGCTGGTGACCATTGAATCCTCACCCAAGTGGGGAGGAACTTTGATTGAGAAAGAACAGCCAGAGGAACAAGAAAATGCTAGAATTGGGAACATTCCTTTTACCTCAGATGTGAATCCAAAAACTCCAGCACCACAAAGAAAAAGGAAGAGATCAAAGGATGAAGTTAAGATATCTCCACCAATAAGAAGGAAAAGAATTAGGTCAGTTGCAGTAGTAGAAGCAGCAAGGAAAATATGGGAAACCTTAGAAGCACAAATTGAGTTCCCCATTCTTGAACCCAGGCCAATTGATGCCTCACAAGGGCTGGTCGAAGAAGAACCCCAAATTGAAGGAATTCAGTTCAAAAATAGGCTATTAAAAGAGGAAGTCCAAACACTTAGAAAGGAATTGGAAAATTGGAAAGAAGAGTGTATAAAATAGGGTGAAAGGAAGCTACACACATTAGTGGAGGCTACGGATCAATTGGAGGGACCAAATCTTACCGAGCCTGGCAATGAGGAAGAAAGAGTGGTCTGTCCCACCTGTGGAGAAATCTTTAAGGAAGCGGGCCACAAGATTGTAATTCATGCCTTTACAACACAACAGTCTGCACCTACAACATAGGAAGTTGCAGAGAAAGAAGATGCTGTCACACAAGAACCAACATATTTAAATATTCTTGCTGAAGTTGCCACTAACTCTAGGACAGAGGAACCAAGGGATGGAGTTATTCTTGATTGTGGGGATGAAGATTGCACTATGATCCTGGAGTCCTCCCATGACACAGAAGTTATAGAAGTGGAACCACAATAGCAAGGCAATGATGGGGTTGAACAAGGGGCTATCACATAAGAACCAACATCCCTGAATGTGCTTGTCCAAGTGGGTGACCAAATGGGAGAAGAACCAGGAATTGAGGGCACTTTAGAGTTTAATAAAGAATTTTGTACTACGACTCCAGAATTGTCCCATGACATAGAAATCATAGAAGAGGATCCACAACAGCAGGGAGATGAAGAAGTGAGTCAGGATGTTGTCACACAAGAACCAACATCCTTGAAGTTGCAGCAGGGACTCTTGACATGCAACAAGAAAATGACCCTAAAGTGGACGTCATTCCTGATATGGATTGGAGTGATGAACAAGTTTAAACACAATCCTCAGGTGATACTAAAATCCTTGAGGAGCAGCTGCATACTAAAGAAGACATCCAATCTTAGTAGTAGGTGGAAAAAGAAGAATAGGGCTCTATCACACAAGAACCAGTAGCCTCACAGCCTCTGACTGAGATAGTAGATGATAATCAGGTAGAAAATAGAATTAAAATTCAGGAGGAAGTTGCTCCACAAGAACCAACTTCCTCATAGTCAGCTGCCAAAATTGCCACGAGAGAACCCCAGAAAGAGGATGATGTTACATAAGAACCAAAATCTCCAAGAATGGTGGATTTTGTTGCTAAAGAGATTCCAGAAAAGGTTGATGTCACACAAGAACCAATACTCCCTGACATAGCTTTAGATGTGCAGGGTATCCAATGTGGCACACTAGGTGATAAGGTGTGGATTGATCCTCTCCAAAACTTCATTGACCTGGATTCTGACAAGGAGGAGCATCATGAAGAAGAAACCCTGAACCTTACAACATAAGTCTCAATTCTAAGAATGGAGGCAATAAAATGGAAGAGCTAGGTGGAGGAATACCAAGAAGGTATAATTTCCCTTACTGAGCATAAAAATATTATCAAGAGAATGGAGGAGAAATGGGAAGAAGAACGTATGACCCGGAGACTTCGAGAGGAAGAGCTACAAAGCAATTTAAGGGAGCCGAAAAAGTTCCAGTTTATGCAGAAGGAAAAAGAGCAGATGTATGCTCTCTCTTAAGAACTCCTGGGCACTAGGGTGCCTTCTTCTTCTTACCCTGTCTTCCTATTTGAACAATTTGTTTGGTTAAAGTTGAGAGCTGTGAAAGAAGGGAGGTCATTTGAGATAACGACCTCAGCAAAAAATTTTGAAACATTTTTAAGAAGTAATTTTGAAGATCAAAATTTGCTGTGTGAATTATATTTGCATGAGATGGCTTGCCGTCTAGACCGCCATTGAAATCCTGTTCCATTTTTAGGGGATGTTGAGTTGAGGGCCTTTGCTTCTTTTGTGAGTAATCATGCTCAGTGGGAAAGGTCTTTTCAAACCTTTTCTCACAATGAAGCTCATTCTAACCTGTGGGTTTGAAGTGAGCCTCAAAAATCGGGTATTTTTCTTTCTCGACACAGGAGTTTGCTTTTATGCCCCATCCAGACTCGGCACATAATGGAACTGCAGGAGGAATTTATTTCTACCTGTACCAAAGATATTCCTATACACCAACAAGCAGCATTGGAAGGAAGTAAGCATAGATGGTAGGTTGCCTCTCCTATACTCAGGAGGAAAGACCCCTATTATTTTAGAAATTTTGAACAGGCACTTTCCAGGGTCGAGGGTTATGTTGGATGTATCAGGGAATGTGGGGCTAATTGGTTGGATCTGAAATTTAAATTTCCCCTCATCTGGTGGCCGACAAAACCATATAGGATGGAATTCTCACTAACCAAGGCAGAGGAACAATGATGCTAGATATATTGGATTGCTCATAGAGGGTTCGTAGAAAAAGAAGGGACGTCTAAGTTCCCATACAACTTCTCTTCTCTACATGAATAGAGCTCAGTGCAAGATTCAGATTTAAATTAATGGAGGTTGTTTCATGAAGACATGCAATAGGATAGTTGGGGGGAGATGTTGGGCCCATAAATGGCCTCTTTTGACCACCCTTAATTACCTCTTCTTGTTTTATCCTACCCCATTGACCATGCCAAATAAACGTTTTACCCCCACTCTACTCTTCAAACCATCAAGGTATGATTAGTGATTGTTTTATTTTATTAATACTCATGATTGTGATAATTAAGGCTTCATATCTCTGAATGTGCTAACATATGATGGTTTATAAAGGTATTTTGAGATATATGGACTGCAGGAAGATTGGGCTGAACATGCTACGAAAAGGATGGGATTTCATCGCTCAAGCTAATCCCCATCCATCCTATCATTACCTAAGGAATGTGGTTGCAGTGTGATATCTCAGACAAAGCTGTGCCAAGGTAGCTGTAACAGAATGCGTCAGACTTGGAGGTCAATAGCATGTTGCTGCTTGTGTATAACCGTGATCTGAAGATATCGTCACTCCTGAGGTGATTAACAGTTTTCCTATGTTTCTTTTTTTTCATCCTGCCACATTTGTAACAGCTGTTGTCATCTAGGGCACTTGAAGATTAGAAATCTTCATGGTTGCCCCATAATAGGATAGGATGTTATGATTTACATTGTATAAATAGGGAGAACTGTTTCGAGCCAGGGGTTGCTGAACATATAATCAATTCATTGTATTAGCTGTGAAGAGGAATTGTGTAATCACTCTGTCTTTTAATACAAGGAGTTACTTATGATATAAAGGTTTTTTATGTGTGTTCAGCCAGCATCTCTGTGTGAAGGCTGGGCCCGCCTTCCACATGGATCGCTGAGTTAAATTAGGCATTTTCAATTATTTTGTTGTGTGATGTTATGTTAATTTTATTTCTTCATAGGAACCTGTAACAAGTGTGGATTTACAGTGTACCGTGATTGCATCCCTTGGATACCTATAGTGGCATAGTGTGACAGTCGACTTAGTAGGTAATTATTTCTTATGCAATTCATGTGGTAACTGTAACAGCTCTATTCATCCTTAGATCTTTTAGTTGTAATTTCCATGAATCTTTGCAGCTTGTCTCTTATTTTTATGATTACAGAATTTCATTCCTGTACTTCAATTTCCTAGAACAGCTGAACTCAATTTCTGTATTTTCAATTCCTAGATCAATATTCAATTTATGCCTTTGGATTCCTAGGACAATCAGATTAGATAGTTGAGTTAATCATTAAGTGGTGTGAACAGGATTTCTCTTTATCTGCAATTGTAATTTAGATGTGACTTTTATCTTTCCATTCTTAGATCAAGACACACCAGAAGGTAATTGTGATTGCATTCCTTATAAGGTAGCTAGATTAATTAGATTCTTGGGATGAGCATAGCCGAGCAGAGGATAGTATTGTTCAATTACAATAATTTCGTGTTTAAGCATATACTGTGCATGTTATCCTTGAAATACAAGACTTCCCTAGGTTGACAATAAATATTGTACACTCTGTATGTTAGTTGTAATTCACTTGCATATTGGGTGCCCGACAGGTGCTTGAATCTTTCTTTAGCTTTAAACTTAGACTCTTCTAGCTTGAGCAAGGTATTGATTCTAAATTTTAATACTTCATTGTTGGATCCTCCTGAAGCTTGGTCTAATTGGGAGGCCTAGAGAAAAATGTTTAGTGGTAAATGGGCTTCCTTTCCATAGACTAGAGTGTAAGGTGAGACTCCTAATGAGTTCTTTGGTGTGACTCTATCATCCCACTATGCATTTGGGAGAGCTATGTGCGGACTCCTTTGGTTTTATATGACAGTCTTCCTTAGAATCCTAATGATATTTTTTTTGGTAGATTTAGCTAATCCATTACCCTGGGGAAAATAATTTGCATAATAATGTAACATCATTCCTTTATCATTGGAAAATTTTGTAAATTTAATTGATGGTAAATAATATGAAATATCAAAAACCATGGAAATTGGAACCCCAAACATGGTCATAATATGTTCTTGTAGGAATTCTATCACTCCATATTCATTTACAAGTTCCATAGTGGAATAGCTTCCATCCATCTGGTGAAGTAGTCAATAGCTGTAAGAATGTATTTGTGTTGTAGCGATGAGTTAGGATTGATCTCTTTGATAATATCAATTCCCTATTGTTCAAATGGTTCCAAAACCAAGACTGTTTGTAATGGATCAGCTACTCTGACAAGTATTCCTCCACTTCGCTGGAAAAAACACATTTCCTTACATATTTGTGTGTGTGTTTCTTTCAACAAGGTTGGCCAATAATATCCTGCTCTTAAGATCTTATGGGTAGTGGTATCTCCTGAATAATTCCCTCCAGTAGGACCATCATGCAATTCTTTAAGCACTTTAGCTGCACCTTCCTCTTTTAAACATCTCAGAAGAACCCCATCATAGTTCTTCCTAAAAATAATTCCCTCAATGACTTCATATGAGGCTGATTTCAATCGTAGTGCTCTTCTTTGCTTTGAACTCCAATTTTCTGATAAATAACCTTTCTGAAGATAATGTATTAATTCTCTATACCATGATTATGGAGATGTAAAAATGGGACACACATCAATCATATTAAATTCGGCTTCATTATCCCAGTCCCCTTCCTCACCATATTGACCTTTAGCCATTAGTTTGCAAAGTCCTTGTCCTTTAATAATGGCTGCTGGTTTAAACTATAAATCATATTCTTGTAGAGCCGTAACCCAATTTCCTCTTCTCTCACCTAGATCCTTTTGTATGAAAAGGATTCAGACTACTGGGTGAGGAACAACTACTTTAGTCTGATTCTTAAGTATATACGGCCTAAATTGCTTTACCGTTTTAAAAATTGTGTAATATTTCTTATCAATGGCAGGGTAGTTCAATTCAGCACCTTGTATACTAGTGCTCATAAATGAAATATGGAATTCATATCTCCCTTCTTCCTTTTTCTTCAACACCGGTGCAAGCGAATTATCTGAAGAAAAAGTGTACAATAGGAAATATTTAATGAAATCAAGACTTCTAAGTGAAGGTGCATGTGCTTTTACTATTTTGATATTAGTAAATGCATCAATTTCTACATTAGTCCATTTGAACTGTACATTCTTCTTAACCATTTGCTACAAAGGTTTGACTATTTGTGCAAAATAAGGCACACACCTTCACATGAAATTAATGGTCCCCATAAAAGATTGCATACCCTTCTTATTGTGGGGCAAGGGAATCTACACTGCCGCTTCAATCCTTTCTAGGTCTATGGAGATTCCATTTTTAGAAATGACATGGCCCGGTATCTTTCCTTCCAACACAGCGAAAACATATTTTTTAGGATTCAGTGAGATAACATATTTTCTACAATGCTCAAAAATATGTTTTAAATGATATGGGTGTTCTTCTCTTTTCTTTGAATACACTGTAACATCATCCAAGTAGACCACCACACTGCGGCCTATCAGTCCCTGGAAAGCTATGTCCATGGATCTTTGGAAAGTGGCTCTGGCATTAATTAACCCAAAGGACATTCTCCTGTAGGAAAATTTTCCCCACTTTGTACAGAACATAGTTTTTATTCTATCTTGTTCAGATACCAATACTTGATTGTAGACTAAAAACCCATCCAACAATTAGAATAACTCGGAGCCAGACACCATCTGCAAAATATGCTCCATGGGAGTGACTGGATAATTGTCTTTGTCTGACACATGATTCAGATGACTAAAATCCACATAGAGTCTGATTTCTCAAGACCTCTTCCGAACTCGTACCAAGTTCACTACCCATTCTGAATGTCTAACTTTGAAAAATAATCTTGGAATCCAATAATTTCTTTAGTTCACTTTGAATTAGGAGCACCAGCTTAGGATGCATCTTACGAAGTTGTTGCTGGAAAGGTTTTACACCGGCTTTAATAGGAATTATGTGTTGGATTATGTGAGTGTCATATGTCTTCAGATCATCATAAGTCTAGAAAAAACATCCTTATACTTCTGGAATAAATTGATGAACTTACTTCTTTCCCCCTGAAAACAACATTTCCTGAAGTTGACACACTTGAGTTTAGCCTCTGTTCCTAGATTGATCAGCTTATACTGCATTGATGAGCTATGTGTTTTACTATTTATGGGCCTTTGGAACTTTTTATTTAAATCAAACATACCATCTAATGTCCTCATCCTTTTTGGTATGAAATTACTATTATGGAGATTCGCTTGGTGTTCCTCATCATCAATAACTACATCTTTAAAAGTTTCCTCATATTTTAAGAATTCCGGGATTTGTTGGTCATCATCAAACACTCTCATATTGGTGACATTATCAAGTACTGATGAACTGAAAATCAATTCAATGGAACATTTGTTATTCGTGGGAACCAACCTCATAGCAGAAGTAGCTAATAAATTAGTTCCTGCATTTTTTAGTGTATGAAGAGAATTAATATTAAAAGTCTCAAAAAATTTTATGAGCTCCCATACTTCATTTTGATATCCTTTTAAATGAGGAGATAAGCAATGGATTGTATTGCGGACCTGTTTTACATTTGTTTCAGAGTCTCCAAAAACTTTTAGATCTCTAACTTTAAACTCGACTGCTTTTTTCAATCCTTGAATCAATGCTTCATATTCAGCCATGTTATTTGTGCATTCAAATTCTAATATACAAGATAAAAAATGTTTGTTTTTTTTGGATCAATTAGGACACAACTGACCCCTTATCCTTCCTGAGTTTTTGAACCATCAAAATACAGTAACCAAAACAGATTCTCTACTTCTAAAGCACTAGTTATATTATCTGAAACAAAAACTAAATTAACTATATTACAATCAAGATCATCAGTCCGTTAAAACTGGAGGAGATCAAACTATTCATCTGACTCATTACTAACCTCTTCCACCTAATAATTCCCCAGTTCAAGTTCTAATTTTTTTTTCACAAAACCAAATGTGTAAAATTCACATGTTCATTTTTTCCTTCAAGTTGTGTCACATCATATTTCATGTGCGGTTCTCTTAGTATTTTAATTTGATTCTGACACCCTTTGTAAGGTAACCATAAGTGTGACCACTCTGTTGCAAAATACCCATTTATTTTTTGAGACCAATCGCTACTTAGAATTAAACCATAAGCCTCAACGATGTCAACTACCATAATATCAATGTATTGACAAACTCTTTCATTAGCTGCTAATCGAATCAATACGTTTTTCAAGTCACCTGCCACTGTAACTACAGGTTTTTCCAACTGAATAATTTGACTGGCAGAAGGGGTGGGTTTCCCATTAATCTTTTTACAAACTAAAAAAGGCATGACATTCGAAGCTGCTCCAGAGTCAACCAGAAAATTGTGTACATTCAAATTAAAAATTTCTAAGGCCAACAAGAAAGGTTTAGTTTGGGATTTAGACTTGCCTCCACTGATGGTGTCATTTATTTCCTTATCCAATGGGACATTTTCTTGAGATTTATCAGGTTGAGGACTCAAGGCTTCCAAACGTTTCCTATTTTGTTGTTGTAAATTGCACATTTCAAACAACAAAATATTTTCCTTGGTTTTCTTAATATCTTCTACTATATCATATCCCATTTCTGGTTGCACTGAGATTTTCTTATTATTCTCTAAGTTATTGTCCACAGTCTTTGCTGGTTTACTTTCTGCTAGAGTTTTTTGCTTTTCTATGACCTTTTTAGGTACGGGTGGGATTTGAGTCTTATTGGTGAGGTTTTTCATGCTTTCTTGGAACTTGTTAATCTTGGGCAATAATATCTCACCCATTATTGGTCCCTGACTTCTCATTGTGATGTTTACTATCGAAATCTATATTTCATCAGTGGTTTCTTCCTCTTTTAACTATAGCGTGGCCATACAGTCCCAGAAAACCATAGTTGTTTCTTTTGAGGTTTTTTCTGTTTCAACTTCCTTTTCTTCTTTACTCTCAGGTTTTGTTAGTTGAACCTCTAATAACTGATTCATGAATAGATTCATTGAATTAATCCACTGAGGGCATTTTTTTTCAGAGTGAGGTTGTTGGTGAAAGGTACAAAAATTATCCATACCAAATTCAGTGAGATTCAACATAGAAGAGTTATTGGTGGGTGGTTGGGGTGAGCTATTTTCTTCTTTCTTCTTGAAAAATTGTCTAAATGGTTTTCTGGAAGAACTCGCTTCTTTATCTTTTTCTAAGTAAACAACCTTGTTGGAGATTTTTTGTACCATTTTAACCACATTGTCCAATTTGTTTAAACATTCTTATTTGGGCTTAGTCAGCAGTAAAGGATTCTTATTAAAAGTTTTTACATCTAAATCTGCAGACTATTTATTTATACTTTCATGTTCTTCTTCCACCTTCATAGCCTCTTCATAGGTCTCCAACAGTGAGGGTTTTATTAACCTATTCACGAACAATTCTATCTCTACCGAAAGTGCTGAAGAATAGTATTCCATTAATGTTTCTTCAGAAGGCATTATATTAGTACTAAAATTATTCAAATCGTGATTGAACCTATGATTAAAATCAAGAACTTGGCATCCAAACTTGTTCTTAAACAATATTTAAAATGTATTCTAGTTTGTGATGGAATTATCCTGCAGACAAAAATACCACGACGTTGATTTTCCTTGACGGTTATGTGGAAACAGTCTACATACTACATCTTCAAGTTCTCTTGCTGATAAAACCTCAAGGGCTAAGAAAAAACTTTGTAAATGATCATCTACATCAATGCCTTCTGTGGGATCAAAATTGGGTAATGAATTCTCGGCATATGCAGGTAAATTGTGCAATGGAGCAGTCAGGTTAACAGGGCTTCTAGCCCTCCAAGATGGTGGTGGAGGTGGACGATTAGCATTTGGATTTACAGGTGCATTTCCAGCTACATTTCCAACAATGATTCGAGGTGGAGATTTAGGTGGAGATTGAACAGGGGTTTGAAAAGGTGTGAAATATGGGGAATCATGTCCCAACTGATCAAGAGGTTAGACAATTTCTTGTAAGGTTAAATCTACCATCTCTTCAAAATCTCTCACTAATACTACATCTTCTATAAAAGGGCATTCTTTATTGCGAGCTTGTATTATAAGTAATTTAGGGATGTTCAGAAATCATCCAAGCTTCTTTGCATACAATCTTCCGATTCTTCTCAAATCATTAACTACCTCGAGAGAAACAGGATAAAGGAACTTAGGATCAACTTTTACTTTAGGACTGGGGTCCTTGGGTAGACTAGTTTTAGAACTATCATCGATGGAATATTTTCAAGAAAATAGATTTCCTCGGCTAGCCATGCACTGGCGGCCCTCCTTCTAGCACCAAAAACTGTTGATTCCTGGAAAAATCACAGGTACCGACAGTAGGGATTCTCCCCAATAATTGTTCCCAAATAGATCGTTTATTGTTTTATATGGGGAATCCGTCCGGTTTGTGGTCCGGATATTGTAGAGTTAAGGTGAATATTTTAATCTCTTTTACTGGTTGCGGCCTGATCCACCCTATTTATATTTTATCTTTTAGGTATGGAATGCAAGTGCTTTATATTAAAGTCAAGTAATAGAAAAGAACAACTAATCTATTCTAACCTATCTTCGAGGAAGATTGATATAAAATAAGAATGAATAATGTACTGTATGGATTACATAGAGTATTCTACAGATAGATGATAAATCCAGGATACATACATACAATGAAAATTTAACAAAGAGATACCTCCATGATATTGAAACATTCATCATTCATTGTTACATAACATTCATCACATAATGCAAAATTAGTCATAACTCAGAAGTAGTTCAGAAGGTTAGGAACGATCTCATAGATTGTATATACTTCTAAACAAGAAATAATTCTCCATTCAACTTTACACAACATGCTCTGGGACATATGCAACACCCTCTCCAACAAAATTCCATCTCTTCATTATAAAGGGAAATAGTTCTTCTTACAATAACCTTTAGCAACTATTGCAGTGAAAATTCCTTTGTACATCTACTTTACCTATACTTATACAAATTACAAAAATGACTCTTGAGTTTCCCCAACCTTTTGGGCTTCCTCAACTCTTCCTTTACAAAATTTTGTCCTTTAGTGCATTATTAGAAAAAGAATAAATACAAAATTTTATAATCTTCGGCCTATGAATAAGACAAATTTAAATGGACCCAATTGGTATCTTAATAAAAACCCCGCATGCTTGTTCCTCTTCATTGACGACCCAATATTTTGCAGGTTCCAATACATGTACTTCACCTCATGCTTTGACAGCTGAGACTTGTTTTCCTTCACTTCGGGTACATTTTGACTCAAATATTCCTCTAACTGGAGCTTGTGGCCTGCTGCTTGTATAATCTAGATTTTGATGTCTTCCTCACTGACATCTTCGACCTTGAATATGCTTTCTTCTCCTTTTAGTAGCTTCTCTTCCAGGTTCATCAAATGTTCCTCCCCGACTGGGAAATCTTCGTCTGGGACACCTGTTAGAACCATGTTACGGAGAGAAATTCCTATGGCTTGGGGTACCACAATAGACAGCTTTGACTCCAGAAATCAATCTTTCCCAATATGCAATAGAAATAAAATGTCTATTAGTAAAGGATCAGACCTCGTACCTTATTCCAGACGGTTCAAGTAGATCCCCATTGAGCTTTCCAATCTTCAGCTTGAATTGATATAATACTTCCTCAACAACAAGTAAATAATACAAGCATACTATATATCATGGTGTTAGATCTATTCTAGCGTATATAATCAATAATGCAAAAGCATTTGACATATTCCAATGGATACAATATTTAATCAAATACACATCATTGGATAGGAAAAGATAGTTCTTATTAATATAAATAAGAGATTACAAGATAGATACAACCTCTGATGGCACGTCTGCGAACTGGAGAAACTGAATCCCCCACTTGGGCCTCCACCACCTCAATCCTCCATCTCATGATAGCAAGCTCACTAGAAAAAGGAAAGCTTGGGAAGAACACAACAGTGCTCCAAGGGACAAAGGGATGCAAACTCAAGTACAAATTCCGACAACAATGGACTATAGTTTCTTTTCTTTCAATCTCTCTATATTCCTTCAATGTACCAAGGGGTTCCTTATATAGCTTCACAAGGGATAATGAAGGGTCGAATCCGAGCGATCTCAAGGCATATGGAAGGTCAGGAGTCGAATGACTTGGAGCC
>LPNX010676507.1:84016-95615 GCA_001517045.1 Pseudotsuga menziesii | reverse complement strand
CAAGGAAAACTCCAAAAGGATTTGGATTATGCACACATCTCGATGTACGCAGTTATAGGGGTCAAACCCGCATATGTACGCGGTTATCGGGTAAAAAGCCACGTATATCATTTTTCATATAGTTTTAGGGATGATCAAGGAAACATCAAAGGATAAAAGATGGTCCATGGGGTCTAAAGAGTCTGCAGCGGGACAGGGGAAGGCCATACAAAGTGTGATTCACCTAGAGTGGTGAAATCCGCTATAATAGATGCCCCCTAATGTGTGAGGTCATAGGAGTCATACAATGGCTGAAATACATTAAAAGTCCATCCCAGATGTGGAGTGATGAAGGATCCCAAATGGAAGACCAACCACCCAATCAGCATAGTACAATAATACAACTCTGCATATAACTACAAGTACATATAGCAGTCCCAAAAACATAAGAGTACAATGGCCATTAATAGACATGATACATGATATCACATATGTGGTCATCGCCACGTACAATATACATAGATCAGAATCTCCACGATGAATATATACAAAGGACCATGATCTCCAAAATGGATGAAGATATATAATAGATCAAGATCTCCATAGTGGATGGAAATGTCTGACATACACTGGAATTAAGTCACGAGAGATGAAATCTCATGAACACTGGCACGATCAAGGAGGTATCATATAAGAGATGCCACCAGTCTGGAAATTCTTCTACACAAACTACTACGAGTACATGTCCTACTATGCGAATAGAGGTGTCGAGGTCGAACATAGTACTCCATTGTCTGATTACCGGTCATTGATGTATACCGTTAACAGACGCGAGATTACCCACCGATAATGAAAATGGGAATCAAGGTACTAGAGTGCAAACTAACAAGTGTGAATAGATGTGTTGAGGTCAAACACTTGAGAGAATCCATCGATCAGGGGACATTGATGTATTCCCAAGAAATTGTCGATGGCGAGAGAACCTGCCACTGATGACTGCAAGTGTCAAGGAACTCAAAAGGACTCTAGATTCCAATCCCAAAATAAATGATATGAAGTCGATGGGATGAAATCCGCTGGAAGGAGGGCATTAAGGCACCCCCCATCATCCAACACGCGGTACTCAAAAAATCTGTCTAATGTGGAAGGACTCGATCATAAGGTGCATGAACCAGTAACTGTACCGGGAATGGCCGACATGCAAAGTCAAGATAATTGAGGAATGACCAACACAGGTTTCAAATTCCTTCAAACAAGAGAATAACGACATATGGTGACTAAATGAAGGCAGCATAGACTCAATATACAAACTGGGACATCTCTGTGACACAGGAGGCATCAACAGAGGCTCCATAGGGACTGGAAGCTTAACCAGTTGATGGAGATAAACTCAGATAAACGAGTACAGCTCCTAAAGTCAAACTATAACCCAACCAATGGATGTGATATACAGTGCTCTATTCGAAGGTGACACAACTCGACAGCTGCCAAAGATAACATCTTTCCTTGTCCGGCTTTTCGGTTTTTTAATTTTTTTTTGGACTTTTTCAGTTATTTGAAAAGCTTGAAAAAAGAATAAACTAGCTTTATAGTTACAAACCAGGAGGAGACGAGTGTCATCAGGAAAAACAAACTAGTTCCAAGCAGTGGAACATACCTATGCTCAATGCAAGGATACATGTGTAGGATATCGACACTCAGGGGAAAATCCCTTCCCGGTAAAAAGGGAAATCAAGCTGTGAAGGATATAAAGAATGGATCTGCATGGCTAGACATGAGACAAGCTCGGGCTATATGGCTGAAACGCAATGTCAGGGGAGCCGGCATGAAGCTCAAGAAGGCAGGCAAAGCTCATGATAATGCATTCACAACTTGACATAGGGGGAGTCCGGAGGGAAACAGGCGAGCATAAGATCAAGAGGATTACGAGACTCTTGCGAAATGTCATGGCAGTACTATACAATGGAATCCCACACCCTAAGGGAGAAAACGTCGGCATGGGCACCAAATGCAAATAAGGGGCTAACTAGGGTACCCATGTAAGGTGAAGCTCTACCACTCACATCATGCCACTTCTAAAGCAGCAAGAAGGTTCCATGACATAATTGAGTGGGTTCGTACCTAAGGTCATGGTGACATGGTCATAAGGTCATGCAAAATAAAAATGGTGGTGAACCTAACCTATATGCCAGTGTAGACATTATACCTAAGATCAGTACAAACGGGTCAATCCAATGGCTGAAACGGCACTGAAAATGGTCTTCTACATCACAAATTATGTCAGAAACGGTCCAAAATGGTTAGAAACTGTCAAAACTATAGGAAAGGGGGTAAAAATTTTCAAATATTTGAAAAAATTTCTATAAATAGTAAAAAATATAAATCATTTGAAACTTTTACCCATTGGAGCTCTGATTTTCAACTGCAAATTCCAGGAGATCCAGCCGGCGAAATTCACAACCGTTTCTTCCAGGTATTTACTCATGCTCTCCTCATGCATTTTAATATAATTTTTGTTGATTTTCATGGTGAAATGAGGTAGTTTAGGCCATCTCTACATGAGCACTGCAGCCCACATGGATATCGAAGCTTTTTCCATGTATAGGGCTGGCTATACGTGGAAAATAGGCTAGAAAACACATACATACACGGCTGTTTGCAAAACAGTCGCGTATGACACCGTGCAAGTGAATTTATAAGAATCTAATGGGCAATGTGGCAATTTCTCTTCCAGGATGGTGCTAGAATGGAGAGAGTGCGGGCATGGTGAAGTAGAGGAAGCTGTAAGGGCTGATGTGATGGCTCAAAAAGCTCTTCGAGCATGCGGAATCTACAAGTTTTGGTGTCTTGGTGGTTTTAGGGCCAAACCAAGACTGCTAGAGATGCTAGTAGACTATTGAGATCCAGACTCAGAGTCCTCCTGGATAAATGGGATGTCTCTCACCATATAGGTGGAAGACATACATTTTATCACAGGTCTATCTAGACAAGGGGAGGTGGTGAACCTTCGTTCCCAAGGTGGGCCAGGTGGTGGGCTTACTATCGATGAGTACATAGCTGTGTACTACTACCCAGATACTGAGAAGGTGGGAAGTCAAGTCCCCACCAATGCTATACAGGTGCTGGGCCTAAAGGCCATACTACTGACGTTGGGAAAGATAGTAGGCTTAGCCTCACTCCATTAGGCCTCGCGGCCACCGACGTTCTATGGGTGGAGTGTATGAGACCGACCATATACGACTAGAGTACTACACTACTGAGCAACATGAAACACCAGCTCAGTGAGTGTAAGGAAGGCAGGATATAGAAATTCGGGTTCAGCAGCATACTGAGCATGTTTTTCTTTGAGCGTGTTCCAAGATTGAGCCCTAGAGTGGACGTTCCTCTCCACGGGGTTCGATATCCATCGCAACGGTGTTGGGAAGATGCTATGCGTAGACTGGGGGGTGGTAGGGTGGCCAACCCATATCCAGCTGACTTCTTTCCATGGTGGTGACAACAGATTGTTGCCATAGATGACTACCCCTATGGAGGGATAGATTTCCGGGGGGATTCAGACATGCCATTGCCACCAGGATCGGCATATGGAGAGATAGGTACCGAATCTTGACCCTCACTCTTTTTTTTGTTAAAGTTTTTTGAGTTATTTAATTTTTTTTTGTATTTTCTTTGATTATGAGAAATCAAAAAGACATGTTTTGGTGTGATAACACATAGTGACATCTACCATTCATGTGCAGATGTGGGACCACGGCGACCAGAGGGCTTCCCACATCATAGATGGAGGGGAAGAGGGGATGACATCACAGGTGTGGATGTGAAATGAACACTCCAGAGCATTCCTACCAACTTCGTGCGACTGACTCATAGAGTTCCCATGGAGCAAGTTGAGGACTTGCCTGAGGCCATGCAGCGACAGGTGGTGGGCGTGCCACGCACATGGGTGCATTTATTCTGGTGGCTAGCTAGAGCCGTAGTGACGTAAAATGATCACAACCCTCCCCCTCCACAGGATTAGACACCTGGGAGTGTATATGTTTTGTACGACCATGTATTATATGATGGAATCTTTGAAAGCTCCACTTTTGTATATGACACTATGTATTACCACATTTTTGATATATAAAAGGTTTTATGGTGATCGGTTTATTTATTTACATGTGTAAATTTTTTTGTGATTAATTTATTATGAATGAAACAAATGCCAATCTAACACGTAGTTAGCATATGAGTCAGCAACTTTATTATCATTTCTTGGAATGTGTATATATGTGATACTGTCAAATTTCCATTCTAACAATCTCACACGTAAGAATCTTCTCAATAACGTCGGATCTCTAATATGGTACAAACCATTGAGCTGTGACACTACTAACTCTGAATCAAGACTTCCCTCAAGAGATAGAACGCCATGTGAAATGGCATCCCGTAGAAGCTTGATAACGGTGCTATATTCAGCAACATTGTTGGAAGATGGTCGTAGACATACACCTCCTGAAGACAGTACCTGACCCATAGGATTATAAATCACCCAAGCAGCAGAGGCTGAGTGCTGAGTGTGACGGCTTGCACCATCCGCGAATCCTATGTAGGTGGAAGATTCCATTGGCATCTGCCAAAAGAAATGGAAACTAATAACAAACCCTATCATGATAAGAAAAAGACCTAACTATGCAAAGCTGTACACCAATACACAACAAGAATCCTTGGCTAAAGATCATACATAGTATTTTTTGTGATAGAGCCCATTTCTAGGCTCCTCCAAAGCTGTGCCTTCATAATCGACTAAATCATAAGCACCCTTCTCTAAGACACACTTGACCACGTAAGGACCACGCCACATAGGATTAAATTTCCCTACCCCCAAGGGTTCTTTCAATTGATCCCACAAAAGGACCAAGTATCCTTCACTAAACACTCTTGGACAGACAAACTTGTTGTATTGGACCTTAACGCAATGTTTATTAACCTCTAGAGCCACCAAGGCATCTCGACATTGCTCATCAAGTTGCTCGAGATGGACCAAATGCTCCTCCAAACGTGAAGTGTCTGGTAAGAGTTCCACAGCTAGCTTCAACGAAGGAATCTCACATTCAACTGGAAATATCGACTCCACTCCATGCACAAGCTGATATTGATAAAAACTAGTGGCAGTCTTGACCGCGGCAAGGGTGGCACCTTTTGACCGCATCAACACAATCTTTAAAGATCAACGACTAGAAATAACCCGCTCTCAAAATATTTTGAGCTGTAGAAAGCCCAGATAAATGACCACCACATGCCCCTCCGTGGCAATCATTCAGCACAACCTCAGCCTCCTCATGAGTTAAACAATGTCGTAAAATGGAATCTACCCCACTGTGGTACAAAGTATTGTCCACTATAAGGTAGTTCTTGGAGACATGATGTAATCGTCATCATTCATCTCGTGAGAGGTGAGTAGGGGTCGTCTGTGTTTACAGATATACTATGATATCTCCATACCATGGGTCAGACATTGAGATTAAGAAGATGTGTTCATCAACAAAAATATCTTCACAAACCAACTCCTCGGCCTCGCTCGGGAAATTCGATATAAGCTCTGCAAAAATTAACGACTTCTTCGACTTTGCCGAAACAAATTCAAGATCGAATTCTTGCAGAATGACAATCCATTTATTATACTTTCCCCCAATCATCCTTCGTGTGAGGGCGAACTGAAACAGATTGACATGGGGCACAACCAAGTTCTGGCGAAGGAGAATATAATGTCTCAAACGCTGAACCTCATGTATGGTCGCTAAAGCAAGCTTCTCGACATGAGAATAAAGAATCTCCGTGTCAATAATGTTTCGGCTCAGATAATATATGACATGCTCTTGGAGCTCCTCATCCTCCTAAACCAACACCATACCAATCGTCTCTAAAGACGCGGCCACATATAATAGGAAATCACGGCTATAATCCGGAGGACTAATCACCGGGGGCCGATGCTAGGGCTTGCTTAAGTGCATCGAAGGACTCCTGGGATCGCTCATCCCATTAAAAGGGAGTATCCTTCTTCAAGAGACGCATGAAGCCTCTAGTCAAATTGGCAAAGTTGACCACAAATCTTCATAAGAAGTTTTCCATACCTTGCGAACACTGAAGATGACGAATGTTCTTCGGGGGAGACAACTGAAGTATTGCCTCAACCTTTAAGGGATTGACTCTTATGCCCTCCCTCGAAATGATGAATCCTAGTAAACGACCTGAATTCACACAAAATATGCACTTATGAGGATTTAATTGAACCGAATAGTGCCAGGATATTTCGAAGACCAACCTCAAGTGATAGGGATGACGCATTCTCATACGAGAATGAGCAGTGAGGTCATCCAAAAATATTTCAATAATAGACTTGAGATCGTTGAAAATCAAGGTCATCACCCGCTGAAATGTAGCTCGGGCGTTTTTAAGGCCGAAAGGCATTTTCCGATATGTAAACGTTCCCCAAGGACAAATAAATGCAGTCTTGTGTTGGTCCTTAGGTTTAATCTGGATCTGATTATACCCAGAAAATCCATCCATGAAGGAGAACACCTCGCTACCTGCACACTCATCCAAAATATGATCTATAAATGGTGTGGGGAGGTTATCCTTAGGACAAGCACAATTCAAATCATGGAAATCAGTGCATATTCGAATCGCTCCCTGCTTCTTATCTACCGGAATGAGTTTTGAAACCCACTCCATCAAGGGAACAGGATAGATGAAACTGGCTTTCAATAGCTTCTCTATCTCTGCCTTAATGGCCGGTGCTTTCCTAGGATTCACGACAAATAAACATTGTCGAACAGGCTTAGCATTGGGGTAAGTCTTAATCTCATGTTTGACAATCCGAGGGTCAATACCTGGCATCTCATCATAACACCAAGCAAAAATATAACGGAATTCCTTGAATAGCTCGGTATATTTGAGAATCTCAGCATGGGAACATTCTTCCCCAATATAGACATTCTCAATGGTGCCAGGATTTTGAGAGATGTTGATAGAAATCGTAGAAGATATGTTTTCCATGTTCCCATCAGCCATCTGACCAGGACCGCTCAATGGAACCATGGGACTACCAACTCTTTGACTAAGAATCTCCCTATAATCCTCATGCTCCAAATGGTCAAGCAGTGGAAGGAAATATGATCTATGATGAAGTTCCTCCCATGGCGGCTCAACGCCCGACATAGCCTCGATGATCGCTTCATCTGAAGGGAAAATCGTATCAAGGCAGTCGTGGGCATGAGAAGACTATACTGCCCATGCCGGCAGCACATAGGGGTCTTCCTCTTCCATCCGCGAAGAGGAAGAACAAGGCTCTGCAACATTCTTAAGATTGGCTTGATAAGCTATCATGGCTGCAGGAAGCGGCATGTTGGTCTCGACAGGCTCACTCGAAATAATCAGTGTAGGAAGAATCCAAGGATCTTCCATATGAGTCCTATGAAAAGACACTAAGGTCATAGAAGTCAAAGCCTTATTGGAACAAGATCCTATCATGAGGACCGGTGCAGGACAACTAAAGCTTCCCATGAGGGATGGATACATGCCTACGCCCACACTCCCAGTTGCCAGCTAAGAGTGTTCAACGATTGGGACTGAAGCTCCCGAAGATGTAGTAACAGAGGAGTTCTTGAATGTCATTTGATCAATTGTTACAATATTCTCGTTATGTGGAAAGCATACAACACAGAACAAGGAAGAAGCAACGGATTGCATACTATACATCCAGTTCCTACCCAGCAAGAGATTGTATTCGAGGGGCGCATCAACGACCTCAACCTCTATCGCAACGTTCTTCCCCCCCAAATGGACTTTAAGGGACGAAAGGATGCCATGCGGCCTAAAAGATATCCCATCAAAAGTAGTTAACATAGTCGTTGATTTTGACAACTCAGGAGAACCAAGACCCTTGCAATAGGACAAAGACATCACAGATGCAGCAACGCCCTCGTCAATCACAGTGCGCTTGACGATCATATTAAGACATTCTACGTCTACCAAAAGCAACACATAGTAGGGCAAGTGAGGATGATGTCCTGCGGTTTCAAATTTGATCACTGACGAAGAATCATCACCGTTCACAGCAAGAGTAGAAAGCGAAGCCTTCCTTTGCGAAGGACAACTCTGAAGCATTTCCAATGTAGACATCGCACAAGGAGTATGGCCCAAATCCTTGACAACTGAATAATTTTGGGCGGCTCGGGCATTTGGATTATGCCCCGAGTGCTTAAGTACCCCCTTAGGAATGCGAGGTGCAGCCTCATGTTTATCCGCAGGTTTCTCAATGCGCAAAGGGGTTCCTGGTGGATCGGGTTCTTTGCTTGGGCTGGGTTGTGACGATCCATAATATTTCGCACGAGTCACAACCTTAGCAGCACGGACCATGTTAATGCACCCACGAGCACTAGTCTCTAGTGGATCATTCTCACTAGATTGCTCTTGGGAATTCAAGTTCATATTCTGGTTATGCGGTAAAGGGTTCGTTGGCACAGCTGGGCCTTGTGCTAAGAGTCTCGAAGCTTCATCAATTCGGGGGCAGAAGTAAGTGAGGTGATCATCCTTACATAGCTTGCAAGGGAACTTAACCTTACGTTTTGCTTGCTTGTCCCCGCCATCATTCTGACTGTTCTTGTCATTATTGGAAGCATTCTCATTCCTATTCCCACCATTTCGATTATTATTCTTACCCTTTCTTCTATTCCATCTGGGCTTTTGGTCCGACGATTGCGTAGAAAGTACATTCACTGTTTAGGTGGGTTGAGACGAAGCCGTATCTTGTCCCGAAGCAGACTGGTTGAGCGACAATTGACTAACTTGTTTTGCAACCGAATCCACAGGTTTCGCACTTGCACAACCCACAATGCCATCAGCATGTGGTCCAGGTTTGACCTTGGGATCGAAACTGGAACGAGGAGCATTGGGAATAATCTCATACAACAAACCGGACTGAGCATAAATCAAGTCCAGTTCCTGCGCCCTAAAGATTGCTTGTTCCTCATTCTACACTTTGGATGTGGAAACATCCTTCGCGATATATGGAAATAAAGACTTGAGGAACCACTCAAGAAGGAACTCTGGTGGTATAAAAGCTTTAATTAATCTCTTCCATCTACACCACTCCTGAATATGATGAGAAATATGGGTGGCTTTATCTTGCTGAAATGTTGACAAGAGTTCAGTACCAATGTCATAGCACACTGGTAACTAGAAGTGATTAAGAAAAGTCATCACAAGATCGTCGAACAAGGTAAAAGCTCCCTTTGGTAACTCTATGAACCATTTTGCAGCAGGCCTCATGAGGGTGCTTTGAAATAGCCGCAAGCGGACTGAGTCCTAATGTAACGAATTAGAAGAGCACCAAAGGTGAAATGTGGTAACACGTTCGGTCGGATCCTCTCCTGGTTTTCCTTCGAACTCAAGTATGTCCAAAGGAAGCTTGGTAGGGACAGCCGGCCAAGCTAGGTCATGAGCCATGGGATCGTTTATAAGTCTCGATAAGTCAAGAAGGTTAAGGGTCACGAGGAAAGGGAGCCTAGGATGATGAGGTCTATGAACCGCTCCCTAGTTCACATAGGTTTGAGCACCACCATGGCCTTGGCCATAGTGTCCTCCTCCTGTCTGACCTGTATAGGGTGACGTGGAAGTACCATAGTAAGGTGGACCTTGATTAGTAGGAGCTACGAAGCCGTAATTAGGAGAGTAAGCAGGTTGTTGATACCCGCCTCCATAAGGTGAAGAAACTTGTCCATACTACGTCCTGTAATAAGGTCCATAGGTCATCGCATGCGATGTCCCATGGGACACTCCGTAGGTAGGAAGATAAGCTACGAAAGAGGGAACATACATACTAGAAGTAGGTATATACGCCTCGGACATAACAAGCTGACCACTATAAGCGTGAATATAGCCTCTTGAAGCAGCGGGTGGTATATGAACTTGAGACACAATCAGCCTAGTAGCTGCATTATGGACTTGACTCGTAGCCATATATCGGCTTGAAGGACCATGTGAATAAGGTGGAGGATGTACATTTGAAGAACTCAGAACTGAGGACAAAGGAATCTGAGTAATAAGATATGTACTACCGCCTTTCGTCACCCATATCGGACCTGGTATCCTAATCGGATCGCTAACCGTAGACCTAGGAGGGAGATGAGATGTAGCTTCCACCACTAGGATGTGACTAGTACTCCCAAACCTCTCCGCAAGGTAAGGAATGGGATTGCCCCCAGGCATAGTGCTAGGCTCGAAGTCAGATTTGACATGAAATGTCAAATTGTGCATAGGAAAACCAGTCGTAGCATAACTACCGTAGCTAGTGCTGGAAGGTTCAAAGTGAGTCTTGGCATCTTCTGGCATTCCATACTAGTAATGTGTCAACAGGGAATCAGCCCTAGGATGAGTAGGTCTATCTTGCAAAGATCCTATCTGGGAAATCATAGGACCGAACTTAGCTAGGTCAGGTGAAGGATCGTATGTAGGAGTAAATTCCCCATCGTCAACATGAATGGGAGGAGGTGGCTCAGGAATAGTCTCTGAATGATCCTCCATGGTGTGTGAATCAGTCTGTGACATAGTTCTCCTAGACTGTCTAGATCTCTCTCCCAAAGGAGGAGGAGAAGTAGAAGACGGAAGTCTTAGTAACCGACGAGAATGGCACGGAACCGCACTCGAATCCACAATGACTCAAAAGCAAAGACTCTCTATTTACGTAAACCCTAGGCCAACTAGCATGCACAGAGCAATCACTAATAAAATCTAAAGACAAATGCAAGCAAACAAGGGCTGGATAAGTGAGCTCCTGAATGAAGCAGGTATGTCTCACCTAGGAGAGGCCTGAGACTCCCATACACAACAAGCGGAGGTACGTAACCAATTATTGTGGCCCTCAGCTTCAACGCGTAAAGCGACTGTGCTGTCCGACCCCAACCTGGACGAGACACCTACAGAATAACCTCTACAAGTACCTCCTTGATATCCTAGGTAAGGTCACTAAGGTCACCTCAATATAATCAAAGCTCAGGTGGATAGTCGCAGGCGGGATTGACCATATGGGCAGGGTAGCAAAGCCCGAAACTCTCGAAAGATCCCCCAGATACAAATACAATCCTGGCAATATCTCCGGTGCTACTCAGTTATGACTAGGGGTCATCCCAATCGATAGCCACTCACACTGCCTCATGCTTAACTCCTGTTTGAGAGGAGGATCCTAAGAACGATGGTTATATCAAGGATTTCACACACTCCCTAGACAGACACCTAGATGTTGTTGTTTAGTGAAGTTGGAGAATTGACTTACAATGAACTATTCCAAAATCCTAAAACCTAAGCTTGTTGGTGCACCCTAGAAAAGAAAAGAGTGTTATTCATTTTAATTAGTGTTGATTTTTGTTGGCTTTATTACTCAAAAATAGGATATGGTCGTGCAACTAGTGGTGTTATGAAACAACATGAAGTAAAATGCACACCGTAACAATCAATGCAAATGCATTGTGTCCATGTAAACAGGGTATGCCACTACATGAAATGCACAATTCTTCTTCAAATGATGAATGCAAATTTTTCCTATATGAAGTCCTAACTAGTACTCCAAAGCAAGTCTACA
>LPNX010676507.1:54714-84001 GCA_001517045.1 Pseudotsuga menziesii | reverse complement strand
TGCAAAGTGCAAAATGCAATGCATTATGATAAGCAAATGTTTTTGGATTTTTTGAAAATATAAGAGATGCAAAAAGCAAAAGAATGATTCTACCACCCCGAGACTCTGCAAGCACACATAAAAAACATCCAAGCAAAGCACTAAGGTAAAAGCACTCTAATGCACTAATCTCAAACAAAAAATAAAAAATGCCATGACAAGAACTTTCCTAAAAAAAAAATTTAGGCTAAAAAAAATGTTTCCGGTCAGAAACAGAGGTCAAAACAGACTCAGGCACTACCAAAGGAGACTCAAAAACTAACAACATTCACCTAGCAACCAATTATCTTCCACAAAAGAGAAAAAAACAGGGTATACGCGACTGTTCACAGTAAACCCATGTGTATACGCAGAAATCGCAGAGAAAACCGCATGTATACACGACTGTAAATCAAAAACCCGTGTACAGGAAGAAAAGGTGCATAAAATAAGGAAAACAGATAGGCTGAGACAAACTTCACTCCAATCAGACTCTACCAGGAATACATGCCCCCAGACCAGACACAGAAACAAGAGAGAAAGAGCAATTCAAATACATTGAATGCCAAGAAAATCACCCCCAAAGGACAACTACTAGGAACTCCCCAGTGGAGTCGCCAATTCTGTTACGGAGAGAAATTCATATGGCTTTGGGTACCACAACAGACAACTTTGACTCAAGAAATCAATCTTTCCCAATATGCAATAGAAATAAAATGTCTAACACTAAAGGATCAAAGCTCGTGCCTTATTCTGGACGGTTGAAGTAGATCCCCGTTGAGCTTTCCAATCTTCAGCTTGAATTGATATAATAATTCCTCAACAACAAGTAAACAATACAAGCATACTATATATCATGTTGTTAGATCTATTCTAGCATATATAATCAATAATGTAAAAGCATTTGACATATTCCAATGGATACAATATTTAATCAAATACACAGCATTGGACATGAAAAGATAGTTCTTATTAATATAAATCAGAGATTACAAGATAGATACAACCTCTGACGGCACGTCTGCGAACTGAAAAAAATTGAATCCCCCAATGGGCCTCCACCACCTCAATCCTCCATCTCACGATAGCAAGCTCACTAGCAAAAGGCAAGCTTGGGAAGAACACAATAGTGCTCCAAGGGACAAAGGGATGCAGACTCAAGTACAAATTCTGGCAACAATGGACTATAGTTTCTTTGCTTTCAATCTCTCTATATGCCTTCAATGTACCAAGGGGTTCCTTATATAGCTTCAAAAGGGATAATTAAGGGTCGAATCCGAGCGATCTCAAGGCATATGGAAGGCCAGGAGTCGAATGAGTCGGATCCATGTCAAGGAAAACTCCAAAAGGATTTGTATTATGCACACATCCCGATGTACATGGTTATAGGGGTCAAACCCACGTATGTACGTGGTTATCGGGTAAAAATCCACATATATCATTTTTCATATAGTTTTAGGGATGATCAAGGAAACATCAAAGGATAAAATATGGTCCATGGGATCTAAAGAGTCTGTAGTGGGACAGGGGAAGGCCATACAAAGTGTGATTCACCTAGAGTGGTGAAATCCACTATAACAAACCATACACTGACTGTGAACAAAATGTATTCCTTTGTAGAATTCAACACACTTTTCAATAGTTTTTTCAATGGCTTTGTTTAGTTTAACTGTTGTTCTACACCTGGAATTTAATATGGCCACCTCCGTCTTAAGACTTACTGTAGAATTCTGAGGAATATTTGCTAGAAACGTTGGATGAGTTCCTATCCATTTCAACTGGATTTTTACAAGTTCAACCACTTATTATAGTCTTTTCTAGAATTCTGAAGAGTTGAGCACCATTTCCTTCAATCTAACCTCAATTTGTTTAACTCTATACATATCCCGTGCAAGACTCAACAAAACCTAATTTATCTGCTTTTGCAGCATCAAGGCTTGATTCTAGAAAGGGGTGATATCCATATGCTTATCCTTCGCCACTTCAATTTGTTCTCTAAGTAAGAGGTTCTAAGCTTCCAACTCCTCTACTCTCTTGCTTGATGTATCTCCTTTTTGTTCTACTTCTATAACCTATTTCTCGAGGTTTTTCTTCTCTCCTTCAATGATGTTTATCAATAAAATTGGTGCATCTTTGTCAGATTGTAAAATTTCGCATTCCTCTTTTGACTTCTCAATCTCACTAAGAATATATTCATGCTTCCTCTTCAGGATTTTCCCCTCACCTCTTTCCTTTTTCATAGTTTCCTTCATTTGAACAATCTTCTTCTTATATTTCTCCAAATGAGTCATTATCATATCCACATTATCTTCATTTGCAAGGACCAAAGCTACACCTTCCCTTGCAAGAAGTCTTCAGTCCTTGTCAGTCCCATGGATGATTGTTTTCTTAGTGACCATGACTCCTTTATTTTCCCCAGTGTCCATCTTCTTTTCAGTTCTCATGACAATTCTTTTCTTATTTTTTTCATAAAAATAGTATTTAAATCAGCTGCCTCCTACTCTTTAGATGTGATGAAAGGGATTAGTTCAATCCCTAATGTTGGAGCTGTATCTTCTATCAATGTACTACTAGATGGGACAAGCAATTCTATCAAATCATCATGAGATTTGGTATGCTCCAGATTTGCACAATCTTGTTCCTCTTGCTCTTTTTTCTGTAGCTCCTCAACTACTTTCTTGGAATCTTCTCTTTCTGTGTCAGCTGCTTCCAGTCTTAACCTCTCATCCTCTTCTTGCGTTTATGATCCTCTTCTTCTTGATTCATTTTCTCAGCTTCTTCTTCTTGATGCTTTTTCTTAGCTTCTTCTTTGGCTCTCCTTTTCTCAGATTCTTATTTCGCTAACCACTACTCTGCTTCTTGCAATAGTTTGAGTGCCTCCTCTTCTCTTTTATTTGCAAATTCCTCTTTCTGTTTCTTTTGTTCTTCAACAGCTTTTCCCTTTCCACCTACGGTTGTTATCTTTTGCTTGAACCATTTCCTTAGGGTTGTCATATTTTTGGCATTGTGGAATATTTCCTCATTCTTATCCCATTAGTTTGTGTACTCAAAATGTACCCCTACAGCTACACAATAGTTAGCAACCTTATATTTAAAATCATTTCAATGAAAGCTCATCTCCCTGAAGTGAAAGTAATCTAACTCCTTGATAAATTCTAGTAGACTCTTCACTTTGAAGAACTTATAAACACCCACATAGAATGGGAGTGGATGGTATACAACCTTCTTCTGATAAAAAAGGAAGTTCCCAATCCTATTAATGTAAAGTTTCCTCACTAATTCCTTGTGAACAACATAGTGTGTGGCGTATCTTGGTAACAATGAATGGGCCCTTGTTCTGCCAAACATCCTTAGGTATGGGCCTTCTTCTATTAGGTAATAATGACCATTATCCTATACAATCTTCAAGGATTCTTCAAACATGCAATCACACTCGTCATGAATGATTAATCCATATAATGACATTATGAAATCCTTACAAATACTCTTATATTGGTTGAAATATTTATATACCCAAAACAACTAATATGCATAATAGACCAGAGTTTTGGTATTACCCCACTGGCACTTCAGGGCTAGGAATGGTTGTTTGCATAGAATAAAATCGATCAGAAAAAATATCATATAGAAATGTGACTTCTTTTGTGAGACTCATCCCAGTGATGCACTTATGCATGAGGACAAGCTATTGGATACTATATTGGCCTAGTCTAAAATGGTGCCCTCAGTGGCCATAAAGAAAATCACTCGTAGCCAGTTCATTTTGTAATTCTTTCCATTTTCTCTTCCAAAGATGTTGTTAAACATTAATGCTATCAACCTATAAGGAGTGCATAGGTGAGCAATTTCATATTCCCCAGAAGTCCTTGTATGAAAATGTTTCCTAGGAACCATCATTATGTAGACATTGTCCAAAACATCCAGGTCAAGACCTTTTAACCATTCTTCTAATAGATACTTTTGAGGGGTAGGTAGCTTGCAATAATGAGCTACACAAGTTGGGCTATAAGTGGTATAACCTTGTCCTTCAGTATTTGACAAAAACATTTTGGTTATATCATCCTTCGGGAGGATCCAGCCTATTACTTCTGCACATGGAAAAATTCCGGTCGTGTGACAACCTTCATGATCGTTGATCTCTCTATATTGGCATATATCAGTAAATACTCTGACCCTGTATCTGGGATTCTTCGATTGGTGATCATTCGGTATATATCCCCCCACTTGTACTCAGGTTCGATGCTAGTGATAGCCTTGGTATCTTCATATATAATTTTAACTCGCATTATGATCTCTATCTCTGGATCTTCTTCAACTGCTTGCATTTTCTTCTTCCCTTTTTGAGGCATATTGCTATATAAATGACGAGGCTATTTAAACCACAAAACGGCATGTTAGATCTGATCTATAAAAAAAAACATATAACTACAATTGATAGATTAATAAATAGAACCAATTTTAACCAGAAAATTTACCGAATCATCATAATACATATTAACCAAAATTCTGTTTCCACCCTAAGCCGCACTCTCTTGAAATAAAAAATAAATAGCAGGTTCAAAGCTTCTAAGAGGTGGGTTGAACTAGGGTCACAAGAAAGTACTCTATGACACAGGCCCTAAGGCTCTCACCATCTCAATGCAACTTTTTGAGCATAATAACCTCAATGCCTTCGACGGGTAAGGAAAAACAACCCAAATTTCCAAGGAAGAAAACCTATATGGATAGCCAAGGTGTTCACCCTAAAGGAAAATTCCCCCCCACGACACTCCCAAAAAATTCCCATTCTAGCTAGCCAATTGTTGCAATCCAACTGCCCCTGTATTTGTGAAACAAAGGAGTGGTGCAGACGGAGAAACGCTCATCTACCCATAGCCTTCCTTATACAAATGACTGTCAGTGAATTTATCATGGCAGGAGCTGGGAAATAATGGATGGGGTAGGAAAGAAAACCAGAGGCCCTGGTTAACCCAAAAAACAAAGCTTGATAAAAACAATAATGACCTCAAATTATAAATCCCTTCTGCAAAAAATGGAAAACCTAACCCTACCATGTCGCTACAACATAAACCACCAAGCAACAGGACAAGTAGTGAGTAATATCCTACTTGGATGTTGAAACGAGCTAGAAGAAGTGTGATCCTCGATGGCTAGACTTGCTCAATCGACTGATAGCTTCATAGACTTCAAACGGACAACAATAATCGAAAATGTCTCCTTATGGGCTTAAATAGGTTTGATTAACAATAAAAAACATGTGATAAATGGGACTCGGGAGGGAAACCCTGCTGGCGACAAAATTTGCATCGGGACTAATCTTGTGAGCACTCACGAGAGCTTCAGATGGAAGAAAGGAATAGGCCTGATGCTAATCAGATGGCTACACAATAATATGCTGAAATGGGACAAAATGTTTGAATATATATCGGGAAAAAAAACTAACACCCACAATGGCATCAAAAAACTCTTCGAAAAGATATCGGTTATACATCAGACTATGCTTTCGAAGCATCAGTAAAAAATCAAAGACACACAATCGAAACGGTAGATGGAAAAAATAAACTCTTTCGCAGACATCAGAAAATGAAACAACAAGATGATCCTATGCTTCTAAAATATTATTGTTAATCAACTAGGAAGCATCGAAAAGTGTTTTTCTGTATCATCGATTACATAGACCAAATTACATCCGATGTATCGGGAAGCTTTTGTAAGCCTTTCGAAAGCGTAAGAAACAAATATTCGGTACGAGTTTGAACAACTCCTCCGATACATCGAATAAACATCAGGATTTCATCCGAAGCATCCAATGGAAAAATGAAGTTTCAATTTTTGTAAAAAACTAAGTTATGAAGAAACTTTTGCAAGATAAAGGTATACTTTGAAGGCTTTCTAAAAACTAGAAAGAGTAGGGGGCCCTAAAAAGTAAAAAAAAATTGGATGGTGGTTGCAGCAACAACAAGTCCCAAAGAAACTCCATCAGATTTGAGTCAGATTGATTGATGAGTTTAACAAATCGAAGTATGAATCACAGTGCATCACTATGATGAAAAAGATCAAGCAGATACCAATAGAATCTGTTTGGGATTTTGACCAGATATTTAAGACATTAATGGCCAAAGTGAGTTTCCAAATGTTGGATGTGTAACACAAGGAATGGTTCATTGTTTCCTTATTGCCACACATCCATATTTCATTGAGGCAACGTAAAATCATGTCGTAGATAAAGGCTATGGAGATAGCCATGAAGTTAGAAGCCTCACTAGTTGGAGACACTGTCTCAGGCATAATGCAAATTTAGTTGCAGCTGGGAAATCTTATGGTGCAACTCCAGGAAATCAAAAGAGGCAACAAATTTCAAGAATAACTATGGTGTACCAGGTGCAGAACAAATGGGAACCACAAGTATAATTTCCCGACACTAATGAATTATGTTGCAGCAGGTGCACTGAATCCATTAAACACCCAAGGAATTTCTTGGTCCAAAGTATGCTCGACTAGAGGTCACAAGTCTAAGGAATGTTTGTACTTACAAAATATTGTAAGTGCACCTGCTAGTATGTATTGTAAGTTTTGTAGATCAGTAGGGTATGACAGAAAGGACTGCAGAGAACTTCAACTGCTGAAAGAGAAGATGACGGATATGTACCTAATAAAGAATGAGGAATAAATGCAAGCTCAACGAGTGCATCTTTAATATCATCATGTGCAATTTCAACAAGAACAATATCCTTAACCAAAATATCATACAAACTAGTATCCTCAATAACAACAATTCCCTCGACAAAGGGGGGAGAAGGAATTTTAGAGGTCTAGGACAGCAACCAGGAGGAGGATTTGGTCGAGGAAGAGGCCAAGTTGTATGCTATAATTTTGGGAAGCCAGGACATTTTTTTCGATATTGTCAAAGTCATGCAAAAAATTGTACATATTGTAAATCATTTTCTCACACAATCGAACAGTGTCCCCAGCTTATTGTGCAATGGTAGGATAGAACTTGACTTGGGATCATATGTCAATATATTGACAAGACAGACATGGGAAATCATGAACAACCCACGACTAGGCTGGTCTCCTATTCAAATAAGTATAGAAAACTAGTCGAAGGTGATACATATTGGTATATTGTCTCGAGTACCTGTGGATGGACATATGCTGACTTTGAGTTCATTGACATTGTTGATGAAACAAACCCATATTCAAAGTTCTAGGGACTGATTATGAAATAAAGAAACCAAACCATCATAAAATTCAAGAAAAGGATTTTGTCTTTCGAATATTCCAAAATAAGAGTGGCTGAGCACATTTATCCCCTTGAAGGGTAGCAACATGTGGAGCCTATGCATAGATAAGGGAAGGAGAACTATCTGGACCAACTGTATAACATTATGTCTTCCAAGGAATATTATATTAACCCAACAACTGATGCAAACTTGAGTTGGCGCAGCCTGAGTTCATGTACATCTGACTTATGTGAATCCCTAGAAAACTGGCATAATAGGATACATGAAGTCTCCATGCACAGATGTGTGAGAGTCACAAAGGTTATTCGCAGGGTGGGAGCCAAAGAAAGCACACTTCCTACATATGAAGGATTTCCTAACCTTGCATCCTTATTGGAGGAATTTGAAGAAAAGGTCACAGAATCACAACAAATATCTACTCTAGACCATGTGCTGAAATATACGCTCTCTAGATGACAGGGTACGCATAAACAGTCCATCTTTGAATGGTCGCAATGTATAAGGCTAATGGGATTTGGAGATTATATCAGCTATGCTAATAAAAAATACACAGGATTGTCAGATCCTAGAAAACATATTGAGCACTGTCACATGGCTTCGCAAGCATACCCGTAATACGAATGGGTTTAGTGATCCATCCATACCTTGGAAATGGTATGAAGAGGTTGGTACACCTCAAAGGAGCTGCAACAAGGAACCGTCAAGTGGGAAATTTTAACTATCAACTTTACCTGGACATTTGAACATATAAGCAAACATCCAACACTGGATGCTACGCTACACGTACTAAAGGAGGAAATATTTGTTAAGATAATCGTTGTGGACAACAACCTCCATCAATGCAACATAACTATGCATAACTACACCATGTCATTCAATATCACGACATATACGAGGGACAGTGAGCCAACTGCTATAATCTCCATGTGTCAAAAGGGATGTCTGAAGTGGAAAGAGAGCACACATGTGAAAATACATGACACCCTGCTAAAAATGAGATAAAGATAGATAAAAATAAAAATTATAGGAGTAACAAAGGGAAAAGACAGGATGATGTTATGCATAGTGCGCCAGCCAAAGGAGAGAACCTCGATCAAAAATAGAAAAATAAAATAAAATCACACTTTCATAAAGAAGTACCATGATTGGTATGGACAGAAAGTAAATCCACTAACAACGTATTTGTCAGTCATTAATTTGGAAATCCACGAAGAACGGGATGCTATACCTTGTAGTGATAACCACCATAAATAACAATAGCCTCCTTTCTAAAAGCCAACTCAGGGATGGCATGCTGAGAGAGTTTCCTTAAATACCCACACTATTACCTTGAGTTGTTAGTACTAAATTAGAAGCTCAATAGATCCCCAGCACCCCACTAGAAATGCTGGAAAGTCAACGCGATGCAACCATGCAAGTTACAAAGAAGGTACAAGAAACATAGCAGATATGTGCTAAAGCGGTTGAACAAGTCTCCCAGAGTTGGGAGACACTGCCAAAGGATGGGAAATCATAAAATATTGCAAATAACATCACTGCACTGGATGCAAGTATTGCACATATGCAGAATGAAATAAAGCATCCTCCCTTGGAGCAGAAAAAGGTCAAAACCGTAGAAATGGGTAGCCTGCAACAACAAACCACTGCACTGCGTGCACAACAGCAACAACGCGAGGAAAAGGTACAAGAGTTACAGGAAAAACAAGAAAGGGTCATAGGGATAATTCATCCTGTACACCATAACATGCGTAACGATGCAACCTCAGTTGAAATTAACATGCCAGAAAATGTAAGTTTTGACCTGGTGGAGCACATGCAAAAAGTTGAAGAACATTAGAGGAAATTTCAACTCAAAATGGGCCTTTTAAAATTTATTCAAATTCCATGTCATCATGTGTTAGCCAATGGAATTGCTTTAAATTCGAAATACCGTATAGGTCTTAAATACTTTTTTAATATAAATTTGGGGATAGGTATCATAAAAAAAAAACTTTTTTGTTTGTATTTTTGACGTATCCCCCTGTGTTTTTACTCAAATTTCGATCGGGAGAGCTTGTTGGATGCGGAATTAAATTCCGCATCCAACGAGTGCCCACTCGGCATACTTTTGATGGACCCCGCTACCCCAAAAACAAGAAATACCTGAAAAAATAGAATGATGATGTCATCATTCCATTTTTTCAAGTATTTCTTGTTTTTGGGGTAGTGGAGGCCATCAAAAGTATGCTAAGTGGGTAGTTGTTGGATGCGGAATTTAATTCCGCATCCAACGAGCTCTCCCGATCGAAATTTGAGTAAAAACACAGGGATATATGTCAAAAATACAAACAAAAAAGTAGTTTTTTTCTTTTCTTCCTCCAAAATTAATAAATATTATTTTATTATTTTAACTATTATTTTATTAGTTCATTTTAGGAGGCCCATTTTGAGTTGAAATTTCCTCTAATGGAAGTGTGTGCAGAAAAAGAGAAGTTGGTGAAAATCGTGGATTATTTTTAGAACAAAGTTTGCACAAGCTATTTGATGGAGCAGTAGCTTGCATGGCTCAGGACAAGCCACATGTGAGTGTTGGGGGCCTGATGGGACCATGATAGAAGGGCATAATTTAGATAGAATTCTTCCTAAGTAAGGAAAGAGAAGTATAAGGAAGAAAAGGAAGGACTTGTGACATGGAAGATATGGAAAAAGGTAAAGAGAAGGAGAAAGGTAAAGAGAAGGTGCAGAATAAAGAAGTTGCGTTAGTTTTATAAGCTATGACGGAGGTACAGAGCACAAGATGTGATGACATGGAAGAATATTCAGAGAAGAAAGGGTGCAGATAAGGTAATGATTAGAAAGTGATAGTAAAGCATGATGTTGAGGAGGAATACACCCTTTGCAATTGCGGATATGAGATTGGATAGAGATGACAAAAACCACATGTGTAAATACATTTTTGTAAGTCAAGTCGATAACACCTTTTTGGTCATATGTTTCTGGAATAGGAAATACAGCCCGTGGGCTGAGGATAGTAAGTCAGCTAGGATAACGACGAAAGCTGAGTCTGTTAAAGTTTGTATCGAGTCATTATTGAGCATGTAGCAAGCATGTATGGGAATATATTGAGTGTGTATTGAAGGATATAAGAGGAGAAAACCAAGATGTAAATGGGTTAGTAGGTCAATCAGTTAGCCTATTAACTAGTTCTTTTTTAGACGCTTTTTCAACCGAGTAGAGGATACCGCAATTTTTAGTAGGTAACTCTAGATTACTGAGTGCATTAGAGTAGTGGGTCTGCAGTTGAGTGCATAGACAAGTATATAAGTTTGAATTTATCCAAAATGTGTGTGGATCGCTAAGTATGAGTAGAACAGAGCGATAAAGATAGAGAATAACATAGAGCATGAGAGAGAGAAGAAGTCTGTAGAGATAGAAAATAATATATTGGATAGAATTTGTAGCTTTATGTACAAACAAAAGGTGCATCTAATTCATCATGCCAATTCCATATGAAGAGCACCTTGTGGTTTTTTCATAGATGGGTTTCCATGTTACATGCTGTGTATATATGTGATTGTTGAGTAGCTTAAACAAGTGCATGATTACTGTATTTAATGATTGATTGGTTATTTTGTTTATGGGAATAACTACATCAATGTTTTATGTTGGGTAATGAATATGTATGCATTGTTTGTAAACTGCAAATTTGCGTAATATTGCATAAGAAGGGAATATCATATCCTGTGTTGTCTGAGTACATACAAACCACCAACCCACTCCCGATCTTCATTGGAAAACCTTGGTGCAGAGCCAAGGACATAAGACATGCTCTCACACAAAGTGGGGAAACATGGTTTTGGAATTTACCCATAAGAACTGAGATATATTGGGTGAGATGACATATGTGTTGCAGTTACAGTCGTCTTGGCTATGCTCCCTCAAGCTGATATATTGTTCTTTCCTGCGCTGAACAAAGAGAGGGTGTTGAAAATTTGTCACACGGGCAAAATACGAACAAAATTCCACAGTATAATGCTCATTCACCAAGAACTGATGTCCTTTCTGCAACTAGGACACTTTGTAGGGAGTGGGATGTTTCATCCTCTTCAATATTAGCTTCTCTACCATCTCATTGGAAACCAAATTATCTGTACTACCACTACCAATAACCATTTTAAAACACTTACCTTGTGACTTACACCTTGTTCTGAACAAACTTTTCCTTTGTGATGGTTCATGTACTTGCTTTTATGATTTTACAAACTCTCTTCAACATAATAGATTTTGCTTCCTCTGGAGGGTTATTCATCTATGCTTCTTCTTTTGACTCTTCTTGATCCTGTGCAACATTCACATTTCTTTGACTTGAAGACCGATTTTTTGGACAATTCCAAGGTAGATGTCCAAATCTCCACAAGTATAACACTTTACCTCTCTATGTCTTCCTCTTCCTCTGCCTCCTCTAAATCCTCATCTATGGGATGAATGACTGTTAGAACCCTCAACTCCTTATTTGGAAGTATTACATCCACTACTAGGATATCATCTTCCTCTTACTAGATTTTTTCCTATGTTTTTCTAGTTTTGTTTTCTTAACAATTTCTCTTCTACATTTGAAGCTACTTGATATGCATCTTCTACAGTTTTCAAAATTTAATAAACTGAGTTCATCCTGTATATCATATCTTAATCCATTGATATACCTAGCTACTCTTTCTAGACATCCTTGTGTGTATCCAACTCTAATACTCAGTCTAAAAAATTCTTTTGTGTATTCTTTTACAATCATGGCCTTTTGTCTAAGGTTCTATAACTATCTAATAAGATTCAATTGATAGTCCTTAGGAATAAAATGACTCTTAATTTTACGTAGAATATTATACCAAGATTTTTTCTTTGACTTACCTCTTCTTTCTCAATGGATCTAGAGCTCATCCCACCAGATAGTTGCATGTCCCTTCATTTTGGTAGCAACATATATTACTTTCTTCTTATCTTCAATTTCTTCAAAATCAAAATATTTATTAAAAACATTGCTCCAATCCATGATTTATTCAACATTTAAGTTACCTTCATACATAGGTAATTCCACTCTTGGTCTACTATTGGCCTTCATCTGCATCTTCAAAACTCTGACTTCTTCAAGATATTCTTCTTCTTCATTAGGGGATTCTTCTTCTTCATCACTGTTATCTAAATTTCATGAGTGGTTCTTTATTTCCATAGGTTTGATTCTTCTCATGTATCTCTATACATCTATCTCTGCAAGTTTTGTTCCTAGACCACGTCGTCAAGGAACCCCATGCGCTCATCCTTGTCTTAACGTCATCCTTCTATAGGCTCAACTAATTTTTGATACAAACCAATGGAAACTGATTGTTCACAAACCTCAAAACTGAGAGCACTAAAAATTAATAGACCTTAAAAAAAAATTTAAACAACTTGGAGAACTGTTTAACCTCCTTTCCGCAAACTAGTTTCCTCCAATCGGTCTCCAAAAACCATTTATGCACGCTTAGTCTGCAACTCTTTGCTTTCTCCAAATTTCATTTTTTCTGATTTTTGGTTTCCGTAATTTAGTGGGTTGTGGAATTCATCTTGTCAACTTTTGAAACTGAGTTTCCGCACTTTTGCGCTCTCACACTTCCGTACTTTTCCACTTTCCGGTTTGGATTGCAGAAGTCAGCTTATTAACTTTAGAAACATGGTTTTCTGCCTCTTTTCACCTTTCTTGTTCGGTATGCAGAATTCAGTTTGTTGACTTTTGAAACTTTCACTTCTCCATATTCTGGGTTCCACTCTTCAATCTTTCACACCGTCGATTCTTCTAGATTCTCCCTCGATCGTTGATAAATCTCCAGATGCAGATCATGATATAAATTGTGTAGATATACATCTTTTTGCTGCTTAATTACGACTATGGATTAGTCCAAGATGCATGCTCAATTTGTAATCTTCGTTGAATTGATCATTGAAAGGATCAATTTCCTCAGCAATTTGGAGGATATGGAAAGATGAAGCTACAAAACTTATACACATAGTTATATGGAGTGAAATTACATTAAAACTAGAATGAATTCATACTATCACAAATATGTATAAGACACCAATTCAATCAAAGCATACACATAGTCTAATTCAATGTTATTCATTCATTGATCAGGAATTCAATTACATACAGAGACTCTAGTTCTTCACCCCTCACTTGCTCTTCTGTGCACACACCTTTCATTCACTCATGCTCTATATTTTACATTGAATCCCATTTATAATAAACTCAACAAACTTGTCAAATTTGAATAGCTTGGATCTGGATACTTAATAAAAGTAAACCTATCAGAAAATATCTATCCTTGAAGAATTCCTTGTAGGGTTCAAGGAGAACAATGGAAAATTGCCACTTATTATAAATTAAAACTAACCCTATTTACTAACATCAAACCAAATCCATCTCGAAGTGATTACATGGCATGCTGAATCATCAATCAACGGATTTTGAGTTGGATTCTCTTGCATCACAAAGTAATGTGCTTCAACTTAATTTTGATAAGTTTCACTAAAATAGTGATAAGTATCTCAAGGAGGGGGGCACGTTTTAGGCGAATTTCAATTCTTAAAATGGATTAGTAATTTTTTAGACATGTAATTTGAACCCTCCACCTTGATAAATCTTCCACATTCCATCTCAAAAGGATAAATAAATCACTTAAACGAAATTATCAGCTACAGTTTCATGTTTTCGGTCTGTAGTGGCCAAGTTTGAACATTAAGGTTCCAGTAGAGAACTTGGAGTGAATTGTTGATTCACCTGATCACTAAGGTCCCGTGTGAAATGTATTGTTAAACAAAGCATGGGATATTGTAATGATGTTAGGTAGGTAATATAACCATTCATATTTGAGAAACAACTTGGAATTTTATTTTTCTCATTCTGAATAAAATATAGTTTGGACTTATATTTTTTTACATCATTTTAAATGTTTTATAATGTAAATTAATTGAACACTGTCAGATTGATTGTTAATAAATATGACCAACCTCAATGGATAATTTTTTGTTTAAGATACAAGGTTATACATTTTTTAATATTTTTAATTATTTTTTTAAATTGATGTTTGTGGATTGTCTGAAAATACACAATTTGGAAGCCCTTTGTGGTTTGTCATCATCCGTTTTGTTCAGTATTACAAATAATGACATGTAACATGCTATATTAGATAAGATCATTCACATAAATAAGGTGTTTTTTAATTGAGGAAAAAAGTAGGTATGAAGTGATATAGGATATGTGATTTTTTTTAATAAGATAATTTTGACCTAATCTCATCCTTAAAAGAAATTTTGAGTTAGTTTTTCAACAAAGAGAATATATTTTAAAAAGAAAATTGATCAAATGAAACAAATATATATTAGAAAATGTGAATATGGATCACATTTTACTTCATGAATTTAAAAATGATTAGGATTGAATGCTAAGAATTTACAAGTCGACCACTGCACCAAAAATACAAGTCAATCATTAGTGTGGCACACTCTTTTTTCATATTTTCTAAACATGATCTAAATTTAATATACTTGTCCTTTTTTGTAGGATTTTGCAAACACAATTTACTAAATAATATTATATTACAACAATGATGTTGAAATAGGATTACTTTTTGCAAGTGTCTTGAATAATGTATTTTCTTTTCAATGATAAATGGTAATATAAAAATTGAAATTTTTATGTCTCGTGGTTTTCAAATTATCACACACACGCACACACACACATATTTTGTTTCCTGGACGTATTGTATCCAACATTTTTGAAAATTTGTCTTGTCTTTTCCCCCCCATATCTATATCCATTTTTGTATCTACTTCAGTGATACTTAGTATGGTAGTGTTGTTGGGTGTTGTGGCTTGACGATACAAGAGGAATAAGAGATGTCGGTTCCAATTAATGGAAATGTGTAGGATTCAAATTTATCATTTCATTGTTAATATAAAGTGCCCATGAAATTTTAAAAGGTTTGTCTTATGTCGATATGCAAGTAAGTCATGCTCTTTATTTGTTCTTGAACAATATCCACTTTGGCAATGGGTGCAATATTAAATTGGTTTATAACATGGATTATGCAAGTGGCCAAGAACTTTAAAAGGTTTGTCTTGTGTCAGTATGCAAGTAATATGTACTCTTTGTTGGAAATGGATTCATGATTAATTTTGGTTTATCCCATTGATTTCTCCTGGACAATTGCCACGAAATCGACTTTGTAATTGTTTTCTCCTAGATAATTCTCACACTCAATGCGCCATTTAGTTGCGGATAGAAGGATAGGGTTCCAATTTTATTCAAAGGGATCACCTATGGGAAAGTATGTTTATCCTAAAATATTTAATTGTCTGTAGAAATCCAAATACCCCAATCTATGATAAGAGGAATATCTTTGATTGAACTATTGGCTGGATTTGTGAGCCAACTTTAGAGGTTCAATTCCAGCATTACAAAGCTACAATTTTTTAAACTATTTATTAGGAAATAGACCATTTAATTATTGAATGAAATACATTATTTATCAACTATTGACATGACCAAGAGTTATGTTTGCAAAATAGGCAAATTCCATAAGATCTAAAATGATGATTTTATTAGGAAGAGATAAAGGCCCAAAACACTAAATTGACCGAAAATGCATGACATATAAATTAGGGAAAAAATATGAAACAATTATTCTAATGTTTATCTATGTTTCCTTCCTCTTTGTATCACCATGATTTCCCAATAAAATTCCATGTGATAACAAAGATGGAGGTGAAGCTGGAGTTTATTATGTAAATGTAATTGATCATGAATCCTTAAATTTTGGAGTGGTTGTCAAGGAAACTGGATGGGGTCGCATCACACCACAATCATCATTATCAAAAGGATAATTCATCAATTGTTCTAGAACCAGTGCTCCATATCCAAATTTCTCTCCTCTCAATTGTTGCCCCAATTCGTACATGAGTTATATATATTTGACTTGTCATAATAATGGGACAACAATTGCAATTTATAATGCACATAAACAAGATATTTAACCGATTTATCCTCACCTCATTTTTTCTTACACTTTGGATCAACTTGTGGTTGCTAAAGCACCTTTATGCTGAATAAGTGTTCACCACTTGTGAAAGAACATGTTCATCAAAACATTATGATCTAGGTATGGGTTAGAGTTTCAATGCATGTTCCACCGCTTGAGAAAAAATAAATCTCCTCAATATTCAATATCATGGATGATCCCAAAGAAATGGTTCTCATTGGTAAAGTGGTTCAAAGTATTTCCAAACTCCCACCCCTTGAAAAATCCATGTTGTACTTTTGGGGTGGTCTTTCCAAAAGCCCCCCTACAGGTGTTTTTGAAGGTGGCTTTTNAAAAGCCCCCCTAAAGGTGTTTTTGAAGGGGGCTTTTAGAGAACCCCCCCCCCCCCGCCTAAAAGTAACAAGAATTTGACTTTCGGGTGCAGTTGTTCCAAAACTACGCCCACAAGTTCAACTCTCATGACTTTAGGAGGGTTTTTTTAAATACCTCCCCTAAATACATATTCAAGTAAGTTTTACCTTCTGGCGGTTTTACTAACACCCCCCCCCCATGCCCCAACAAAATATTTTTTAGGCCATTTGAGGATGTTCTTAAAATTCGCCCCCCAAATGTATTGAGAATTGAAATTTTGGGGGTGGTTTCTTAAACCCCCTCCAAAATTCCAACTCTCAGGACTTTTTGGGGCGATGTTTAAACCCCCCCTCAGAAAAGTATCATTTGAATTTTGAGGGGGGTGTTGGAAAGACCCCCCTCCCCAAAAAAAAAGTCCTGTTGGACTTTTGGGATGTGTTGGAAATAATCCCCCACAAAGTCCAACATGAATTGGACTTGGGGTATTGGAATTTTTGGGGGGGTTAAAGAAATGCCCCCAAAAGTCCTGAGAATTGGAATTTTGGGGAGGTGGGGGTGGTTTAAGAAACCGCCCCCAAAAATCCAATTTTCAGGACTTTTGAGGGTTTTTTTTTAAAAACCGGCCCCAAATACCTAAAAAAACATTTTTTTGGGGGCAGGTTGTTACCAAAAGCCCCCAAAAGGTTATTTTGTTGTAGTGTTTGTTTCTAATTTTATTCATGTTTTATTTACAAGATATTTTGGTATATTAATGATTGGCTATCGTAACCCAAACCCCAAAAAACTTCCCACTATGCTACTGAGTTTTAATGTGAATGGATAATTTAAAATCCTCCACGTACTATTCTGTTAGCTTAATGCCTGAACTCATTTGGTCAACATTTTGTTTTATATAAAAAAAATATTGGTTAATTTCTGTTTTTCTATTACTTGGATCATATTCGATGCTATATTTAGGGTTTTTAGTTTTATCAATTAATAAGCATTTATGTTTTCTCAGTACCAACATTATATTAAATCCCCATACTTATGATTACCCACTTCATTTTGACTCTCTCCTTTGATTTAAACGGTCGGTAGCCATTTCTGGTTTATGAAAACCTAAATCATTTTCAAACCTTAACATTTTATCCTTGAAAACTAAATATTGAAGGTATTGTCCAAACATACCCTTCATAGACACCACTAGGTGGTTCAATCTACGGAAGATCATCATTGATGTGAAAATGAGCTAAATGTTGCAAGGGCCCAAATTTTGTGTTCAAAATGTTGATATTGTAACATTTTATTGTCATTGTGATTGGGTACCATATCAACAAAAACCCTTTGAGCTATGAGTAAAGAACCTTCGCTAATGTGTAGATATCATTGTTTCCATCACAATACATTGAGGCATCCACTTAAAAACCATCATTCTTGTCCTCTACAACCCATTGATTTGGAATTCCATTGTTTTGTTCGTGTGGTGTAATAAAAATAAGATTTGTTCCAACTCTTGGAACATGAAGGAAATATCCAAACTTAGTGGAGTCGATGGTGACATCATTGCATACTGAAACTAACAAATTTGAGCTATCATAATGACCACTTTCTCTCCAATGTTCTCTCTTTGATAATTAGAGAGGGTATGTTGAATTTTTTCATGCCTAATCATATGTTTGGTAGCTCCAAAATCAACAATCCATTCTTGTGATGAAGAGGAGAAACAATATGCATGGTGCACAACCAAATGTGGATTGTGAGAATATTCACATTAGGTAGCATATTCAAGAATCCCCATATTTTAACTTTCTTGTTTTGGAAAATATTCAAACCTTTGAATGTAAGATTTGATAGTGGCTGTAAGTAGTTTATGATAGTGCTGTTCCCATTCTAATGATAGTGGATCTAATCCTTGATGGAGTTCCCATTCTTATGATAGTGGTTGTAAGTAAGCTTATTCCTTACTAGAGGATTTTGGGTTTTCCTTATTAGTATTTTTCTTGAACTGATATGTAGAAGCTATAGATTAAAAATTTGAAAGAGCTTAATCTTAGAGAAAACATTCTAAGAAAAAATTCTTCCATGATTCTCAATGTGACATAGTGTCATAAAATATTATGTGAGGCTACCCAACACATTTATCATAGTTGGAACTATGGGAGGGACACTAATCAATAGATAATGGCCACGAGACCACCATGAAGGCTACCCAAACATAATCCATTTCAAAATGAAGGAATTAAAGGCCAACAAGTTGCCTCTTTAGTCTATTTTGAAAAGGATCCAAATACGTTTCATTCCTATATTCTTTAGGTATTTATAAAAAGGGTCAAAGTATTAAGGTTATGATCACAAGGCTCTCGGACATGGGCTTCTAGCCAGCTTCTAGAAAGACCTATTTGAACAAGTTCCAATGATTATCTAAAGGAGAAGAATTTCCAAGATACGCACTATGACAAGCATCACAACTGTAAGTACTTTTCAGAATGCAGGTATGCCTATATTTGAAATAAAATCTTTGCTGTTAATTATAAATATGTTTTTAAATACACAGTAAATGTCAATATAATGACATCCTTCTGTTGTATAACCTACATAGAAATGTTACTATAGTGATGAATCAGTCCTTATTCGCTTCTAAGTTTCAACAATCTCTCGTTGCTATAGTGATAGGTTGTTGTCTTTATAAGGACGATAGATCATTGCTTTAGAAACAAAAAATGAATTGGGAATTTCTTAGTTTCAACATACTTTCATGCCTATAAATACTCATTTAAGTCACTATACGGATGCAATATGAAATAGTCGCTTCATTTTGTGACAATATTCCATCGCTCCCATGAAGCAATATGAAATAGTAACTTGATTTTGTGGCAATATTTTGTCGCTATAGGGACTCCCAAACATCGCTCAAAGGACACAATTTGACATAGGTGCTTATTTTTGCCACAATAAACCGTCTCTATAGAAACTCCTAGCTGTTGCTATAGTGACACATAAACATCGCTATATCAATGCCTAATTGTTTTTAAGCAAATTCCACAATCACCATGTATCATCGATGTTATGTCAGTATACCAATGGAATATTTGAAGTGTGGCTATAGCGGTGAAAATTTTGCTATGAAAATTTGGGATTCTAATCGTTGCTATAGCGATAGAAATGTGTTTCTATAGAAATGATTTTACATGGCAAAAGATTTTGCATGCATTATTGTGGTGATGATGATGAATCCAACAACCTCGCCATACCACTAATGACAAATTATATTGGATATCATACTTCTTATAATGTAATTTTGGTAGGATATCTGACGCCCCCTTCAAAAGAATGCGACAAGCTCACCAAACCACCGACACAAAATACCATTGGTATTTCTAGGTATCTACAATGGATACCCTACAATTATGACGACGACGATGATGATGATGATGATGATGATGGTGATGATGATGATATTTATGATGATGATGAACATGATGACGAAGATGATGATGATGATGACGATCATGATGATGATGATGGAGATGATGATGATGATGATGATGATGATGATGATGGTGATGATGATGATGAAGATGATGATGATGATGATTATTAATATGGTAATGATAATGATGATGAATATGGCGAAAAGAATGATGATGAAGTTGACGATGATAATGATGATGACGATGATGATGATGATGATGATTATGTCAATTATTATGTTGATGTTAGTTATGATGATGATGATGATGAGGATGATGACGAGGATGGTGATTTTTGAGTATGGGAAACCCTCCCACATTGTCAATGCATGCATCTAGTCTAACCATTCAAAATTTCAATCCAAGCCAACACATATTTAAAAACTTTCAACATTAGTCCCACGTAGCACATTAATTGATCTATATGTACAGTTTTCTATGCTTGAATTGTTAGTGTTAGTAATTTTTGAGTCTATAAAACCTCCACACCATTAATGCATGTGTCAGGTCTAACCATTCGAAATTTCCATCCAAGACAAAGTTATACATACCAATAAAATTCAATATTTCTAGCAAAATATTAAATCAAAATATATAGAGTAGATATATCACTGCATAACTTGTACAATTCAATGGAATTCATCATATTCTTCATCCAAGTCAGCATGTGTATCATTTGATTTAGAGTCAACATTGTAAGTATTGGCCATATCATCATCATCATGTATGTCAGTTATGATCATCATGTCATTGTCGATATCATCTTCATGGAAATTGTATGCTACAGCATCTGATTCAACTAGATCTTTGATATCTTATTCTAGAACATGATCATCTAAGTCATGTTGATCATCTTCAACATCCTCTTCTTATTCAAGACCCTCTTCATTACCTTCCTCTAAGTTATACTTTATTGGCCTTCCCCTTGGATTGTGTCTCGCAACAAATGACCAACCCACTCTACCTCGAACCTTAGAGTAAAATACCCGTTCACATTGGATTGGAGGAACATAGGGCTCCATTCCTAGCTCAAACAACATTTTATTTACATGGTAAATCCATTATCACATTCAATTATAGTTTTAACGGGATCACTTTGATTCAATCGTTACCTGTACTATTTGACAACAAATAGAACTTCCTTGAAGTAGTTAAAGTCACACTAATGAATAAATTCCAAATACCCATAGTATCAATTTTCTGAGAGTTCTGGATGTTTGCCACTTCTAGAGGAAGCATTGGTCACCTCAAAGACTGCAGATATCCCACAAGCTGATTTTTTTCTTCATTTCATCTAGCTTTTTGATGTGATATCTACAACCATTGCACCACACAGCCTTATGGTGGTTTACCTACAACAAGCCATACACAAAAATATTACATAATGATCCAATATTTATGATTAAGTGCATGTTTATGCCATACACGGAAAAAAATTGGCGTTTACATCAATAAGTTTGCAAATAACTTTTAGTGTGGTTGATTAATATGTTTGCATGCTTACCGTTTAAACCATATGCTAAATTGATTTCCCTTTGTGTAGCATTGGTATCTCCATTGTGATGTGTTTATTTCACGAATGAATCCACACCTTCCCATGATATTCAATGACCATATTTTTCATATCATTTAATCCATACCTTCATCTAGTCAAGATTGTTTACAATGTATAAATGAATTGCATCCCACTCTCAACCAAGTAATTGATAACAATAAAAATTAAAATTCAATACAAATGTATATTATCTTAACAAAGTATACACTCTTAATTTATGCAATATATTGAATATACAAATAGAATATGTATTATATATATACTTTGACTCATAATTCAAATGGATTATATTAATCAATATCCACTTTATAATAATTTTCTTTAACCTTCCTCAGTCTACCTTTCTCCTTCAGGTACTCCCCTTCAAAATTTTTATTGGATTTGATATCACAAATGCGATGCAAATTGAGCTTTGATGCTAAATTCGAAAGATAGTCACTAATATACAACATGTTTTGGTATACCATATATCCCTCCCTAATAGAACCTCAAAATGTGTTTGTTGTCTAACATAACCCTCCATAAATTTCAAGTGCCTCTCAACCATCCACATGAACCTTGAGTGCACAGGTCCACAGAATTCAATCTCCTCGACTTGGTGTATGAGGTAGTGTTACTGTGCACTGAAAAATGAGGAAGGTGATGCTTCTACATTTCACACATGAGACGAGGAATTTCTCTCCTCCAATACTTTATATATTCTTTATGGATTTCTTTAGATGACAACAGTCTACAAGTGACGCAAAGAAATAACGGGTTTTAACAAAAAAAAACATTATATTACATAACATGAATTAGTGCACAAAAATCAAATATAAGTTCTACGATGAATTAAAGAAACGCTAAGCACATGAAAAAAATTATACTTACCTCTTGTATTTCCCAAGATTATATATAACTTGTTTGACATTGTTTTCGAAGTTGTTTGGGAGATAGAGAGAGGGGTAGAACATACTGTAATAATATACAAACCACGTCATTTTTTAAACAAAGTGTATAGAAACATAATAAGAACAATATGCACTCGAATAAAAAAACAAAAATTATATGGATACCATAATAATAACCTTCATAAAGACATGCCAATCATGCATTTTCACCCCCGCAAAATCACCTTTCTTTGTTATGATAATATTCATGTTCACACAAAATACAGTGGGAAATTTAATTTTTTTCATGGCTTATTTTACAACATTACTTTGATGCTCTATTAACATCCGTGGAAGTGAGTTTATATTAATTTTGTCTCCTTTTCTATGAAATTGAAAGACATGTTTCATCGCATTGTTTCATTCTTGAATGTCTTTGCAAATTTTGACAATTCTTTCTTTCTCACTCCTTCCATCCAATATTCACCATAATATTTGAGTCGCATTCTTTCAAATATGCATTGTATCAAACATATGAGAAATTTGTAGATGCACATAGTAGGTAAACCTGCTCAATTGTTTAGGAGAGATTTTCGTTCCTTGTGGAAGCCCATCAATTCCTTCATGATCACGATGCACTAGTACAAGTGATCAATTTTTCCACGGAAAAACATGGCAATATCCACTAAAAAGCGTGGATATTTCCACGCCTAAGTGTTTTTTTTCCCGTGGAAACTATTTCGTCGCAATAGAGACGACCACTAATTTGCGTCGCAAGAGCGACAATGTTCTATATTTCGTTGGATGTCTAATCCATTTCTATATCCACGCCTCGCTGTCTCTGTATCCATGCTGGGATGTCGTTGTATCCACGCTGGGCCGTCGCTGTATCCACGCCTGGTCGTCGCTGTATCCACGGCGGGCCGTCGTTGTATCCACGGCTGTGAAATTTAAAAAAAAAATGCCGTCGCTGTATCCACGGCTATAACTGTTTAAAAAAAAAAATACAAATGCCATAAGAGCAATTCCATGAGGAACAACTGCCTCGGGATTATAAACCAACATCAATTGTTAAATAATAGGTTTAAATAGAGACTAAAAATTGGCATCATCGATTCCATCATCCAAAGGGACATTTACATCATAATACTTCCCTTTCTCACACGCAATGTCTCGAATGTCAATATCAACATACAAAACACGCTTATGATATTTCAAGAGCTCCAGAATGGCCAGTACAATGTCAGATGCCTCACATTTTTTAGCATGATGAAGGCCCCCAACCCAATTAATTGCAATGCGAGAGAGTTTATGATTAAGTTTCACAGCGCCTCCAATGGACTCAGCAGCATAAGTTTGACATAATTGGTACAAGCTATAAAAAACGAGGCAATCGTCCCTGACATTAAACAGTTTCAACGCATTCATTTGATCCTGTATTGTGTCCGGAGTGACTGCTCGAAGGTACTGGTGTATTCCTTGCCAAAGTATTAAAATTTACAAAAATACATGAATTGGCTCCCAAGTAACAACAATACTCTGAATTGGAATACCCTCTAATAAATCATTTCTGCAACAATAGAAACCATGATAGAACCTCATCCATTCACAATCTCCACCCACTCTGAGAATCTCTTGACATCAAAACATGAATAGAATTCCATTCCATAGAGTGCGTTTTCAAAACAGAGGATTTATTTTTCACATATATCACTAAAACTTTGATATCATGTGGTAAACTATATAGACATCATAAAGATTACTTTATATATATTCTTTATACAATATATAGAAATAAAATGCACTTCAAGGTATATACAAATGTGCTCAGATCGTGCCACTCGGACTCCCACACTTACCTGCCACTTTCACATTGGCTGCATCTACTCTATTTTTTTAAATATAAAAAAAACCAACAAAGGTAGAGTACTGCAACATCTCTACATTCTTAAAAACCATATTGGAGGGCTTCTATGTCTTCTTGTCTTTTACAAGGCCCTCAATTGAGCCAATAGCAGTTACCAATGATACAAGAAGTGATAAGAAGCTCAAAGTTTGCATAAGGTTCCACTTGAGTGTCCATCGTTGGACCTTTTTCTGTGTAATGTACATCTCTACTCGGAAGTACACCACCAATGGCCAAAACTTCACAACACCTATAACTCCCAGCATATCATTGAATAATGGAAATAGGATGGAAATGCATGTAGTTGACACCACAAATGCCGTTCTCCAACCCAGTTTCAACATATTGACTCTGCACAACCCACATAAGGGAACGCTTATGAGAAGTTGGAACTTACTGATTACCTTACTGTTCGGCCATTTATCAGAAATCCAACCTTCAGCGAAAGAAAAAATTGGTTGAAAAAACACCTGCAAGAGAATGAGATATTATGCCAATATGGGTGGCATGGACAGTAGTTTTTCAATAAAGTAGCACACAGAGAAAGAGTGATTAGGTGTTTACATAGTGATTATTTCTCCAAGTCATTGTTTTCAATACTACTTTACCTAGCCATTGATTCAATTTGGTCACACTATGAGAAAACTCTTACTTGATATGCTCCAAGCAGGTGAGCCACAATGCATGCATTGGCAAAGTCTACAAGACAGTAACGCTCGTAGAATCCAAATCCTGCCAATAAGTTTCCAGGTGTATTTTCTCCGAAGGCTGCATAGCCCAGACAACCACATAGCATAAATAAGGCAGTTGCTATCACTGTCGCCAACATATTTGTTTTCTTCATGGTTCTATTTTCAGGGGGAGGAGACTTCAGGGTATCGTACAGAGTTGTTCATTGGAATGAGCCAAGTAGTTTTCTGTGCAGCTTCCTGTCTTCCAAAGGATTCATATAAAACAAAGAATGTTAGGGTTTCAGCTATACCTAGATTTCAAGGACAAGTGGAGAATAAGGAAATGCTAATGCAATGCCACCAAGAGCTTGTAAGATCTTCCAAACTTTTTGGGCTTGAGTAGCGGAGTTGGCTGTGGCAATTCCACCCAGAGTGCCGTGAATCACTCCATTTTCTGGAGATTTCCCAAGGGTTGTTCCTCACAAGTTTCAAGTTTCAACAGACCAGGGAAGACATAAAATATGATATTAGCAATTCAATATACAATGCCAATAAAATCACGGCTATGGGTTTCGTATTAGAGGTTGAAATTCCATATAGCCTGCTAATGATTGAAAATAATGGAAGAGTGTAGGATAAAACAATACCAGCTACTTTGGCGATGCTGAGACCAACTCCTAACGTTTCATATGTAAAGGACATTGTTGATACAATTATTGAAAGGAACCATAGTTTATTAAAGTTTGGTATTTGACACAAGATAACTTGTAAAACTCCATAGAGGATCATATATGTGCGCTCTGAAAAATGGTAGGGAGATCCATGTCCATGTTTGTGGTAACAATCTGATCGTCTGATTGCTCTACAATATTCATGGCTTAGAAGCTTTTTCAATCCCTTTTATATATTGAGATCAATGCTCATTTTAATCTCAACAGAAAATCTTCAGCATTAAACATAAACATCATTATGAATTTAAGCATCAAATATAAACATTATTATATATATTGAACGAATATAAACATCATTATGAGTTTGTAAGGATTGATCCAATAAGAATGAAATCAGGAAATGACACCCATTCCTCTTTCATGTACCTTTAATTTCAAAGTGAAATCACATTGTTTTTTCAAATCCACAAAGACTGGTGTATGGAATGCTATTTAATTTTTTGTATGAGAGAAATACTACAGATCAATTTGATTTGTTTGTTGGACATTGGGTTCAACATTTTCAGTGAGTTTAGTGACATGTATTAGTAGTATTCGGAAATCCTAACTCTGGCTGTATTAGTAGTCTCCGGAAATCCTCACAAATATTCTAAAATTTAATATTACATTAGTAGCATCACCTAGTAGGCAAAACCACATGCAAAAATCATCAAAACGCAAACATAAAACTTTAAAATAGCATCTGCAACTTACATCTTGAGAGGAAATCTTTAGCCAACTTGGGGGAGTCCTCTTGTACGGTGGTGCTGAAGAGGAAATACCTTTCCTGCACATAAAGCAATGACACCAAATTCAATACACCACTACCCTGTGCAAACTGAAAATCCATTAAATTAATATGAAATGCACATAGTATTTAATAACAAGCTATGCCATGTAATAATAACAAGCTATGCCATGTATACGGCTAGGAACAAGCTATTATTTTTGCAGGTCTTATAATGTAATGTTCTGGTGGTCTCTATGATTTACCCCCCCCAAAAAATAGTAATAATAACTATGTTAAATCATTAACAATTCAAATTTCCAGAAAAACAATTTCTCATAGGGTCATCCGTCTTCACCATTTCTTGTAATATGCATCTGCTTACTACTACTGCCCTTTTGTCTTATGCCTTTGCTGTTGAATCTTCAAAAAAAATGAATTTAACATATATGATATACCCAAGCCCCTAGGCATGAGTATTGTTAAAATTGAAAGAATCTAATTCCTTTTATGTCTGTTTCTAAGTTCTATTCATTAAATTATAACCCAGATAGAGCACAGTACTACGATCTCATGCACAATTCCTCTTCAAGATACATCATTTTGGAACCTGATGACAGTGCTATTAAACTATTCAACATCTTGTCGAGAAATTCTTATGAAATTGTTCATCTACTATACAGCTTCCTCAAAATTTGCTCAAAGACTGCACATCATTACAGAGTATCTTGCTTCATGAGAATCCGATTTCAATGGAACAATTCCAGCAGGTACAGAGTTGTTCATTTGGGTATCAAAGCTTGGCCATTTTTACTTTTTGCTTGATTTTTATTATTATCGTCACCATCGTCTGTGTCTCCATGTCATACAGCAGAGACAGTTGGAATGGAATAGCTGAGGGAGTCACAGAAGAGCATGGAATGGCTGATCTCTTTCAACAACTGATTGACGTTAGTGGGGTTCATAACTGGGGTATTGTAGAACACAAAGTTCTTCAAGATCTGGGTTTAAATTGGTCTGATCTCTATTCTGTTGTTTGTCACATTTTGGAAGTGTGGCAGAATAGGGAAGCTTCCCAAGTGCATGAGCTTATACTTGAAAGATATTGTTTTGTACTTGGCTGGATCACTCTATCAAATATTGATGTTAAGGAAGCTGGTGCTTTTCCATGGAGTCCTGAATTGGGCAGAGACAAGTTGCTTGAAATTGAATACTTCATAAGTTTTAGCAGAATTCTACACCATAATGTTCATTTTGGCCATACAGGGGAGCTATCACAGCTGGCAAATATCATTCTAGATATACTCCCTCAACTTCAAACATTATACAAAGAGCATAGTGTGAAGGAAAGGGGTTGGTTATTCTTAAGGCATAGTGCATGCATGTCTTTAATTTTATCATTGCTCCAGGCAGGTCTTTAATTTTAATTTTGAGGTGTCTCATGAAATGATCGAGCTCTGGCAAAAGAAGGGGCTGATGCTCGTGGGGTTGCAAAATATTTTCGTGTCTGAGGTGTTTCCCAATCATCATTGGAGGCCACTACTTTAGGTGTCCCATTGCGGGGAGTGCTGGCTGGCAAAGTAGGCCACAGAGCTGGTGGTTTTGAAGGCAAGAGGAGGGAAGCCCTATGTGTGGAAGCAGTGGGAGTTGAACTTGGTTGACCAGATGGTTGCTGAGATTGTTTTGCTTTACTATTTAAGTTCGGTATTGATCCGATGTTTGGTGAAGGCTCTCCACTGGGCAGCTGCCAAACAATTCAGTATAAGTCAATATAAGTTATAAAAACATGACAGAATTCTGGAAGTAAGTATTCAGACTTACAGGTTTCCTGGTTTGAGCAATATGTGTCTTCTTTGCGGACTCTGCTTTCAGTCTAGAGGTCAGACCTGCTCTATCAGGAGTTCGAGGACTTCCAACTCCAGGAATACCTTTTGTAAGACGAGTTGCTGTTGTTGCAGGGGCATTTTTTATGTAAACACTAGAATGTTTTTTTTCATTATTATTATCTTCTTTTCTCTCCAGTTTTGGGGCAAGAAAGCAAAGAGAAGATTGCTTATCTAATGGAACATTCTCAGACCACTCATAATTCAATTTATCTGAATCCTGGACAACTGCATCATTATTTGAAAATCTCCGGTTTGGTGATTTCAGTGCTTCCATTCATGTGTAAGACCAATTACCTTCTACTCCAATGTTATGAGAAAATTTATCTTGCAATGCACAACCTCTAGTATTAATATAGTCACAAGGGGGTCCCACTGCACTATTTTGATCACTATTACTGGAACCTTCTTGATCTCTAATGTTGTGGTTTCCATCTCTGTTATTTTTTTCAAGACAATATCCATCACCCAGGAACCGATCTGGGGTCATAGAATGAGTAAAGCCACATTGTGGCCTGCATTTTGCAACATAAGGCTAAAGGTGAGGATGCCTTAGCAAGTCACGGGCCTATCAGCAAATAAGGAATTATACAAAAGTTAGATGTGCTAAAAATGCATTTATCCAATGTCCATAGAAACGCTATATGAACCCTATATTTAACAATTACAAGTATCTTCAGAGGATTAGGATCCAGTTGGCCTAGCACAGGTCCAGCAGCAAACCATGAAAGAGGTTCCTCAATATGCGCAGATAAGAATTTGAACCCAAAGAATCTAGTTGCCTCTTCATCAAAAGTGCCCTTAGATCATCTAAATGAATTACTACCACAAATCCTGTGAATCAAGTTCGAAAT
>LPNX010676507.1:22286-52182 GCA_001517045.1 Pseudotsuga menziesii | reverse complement strand
GAAAGAAATTTGCCAAAAAGGATTTCCATGCTTGGCAAGATGTGGGACAAAGAGGTGGGTCAGTGGTTAATTTGGAGATCTGTCAAGTGTTCTCAAAGACTATATGCTGCTGAAAAACATGCCTGCACACAGCTGTGTAAGATCATTCTTGATTTACACTAACACTAGACAGATCAAGCTGAGTTTGGACACTTCAGGATCCAATTTGGAGGGATTGGAAATGGTTAGATGGCAAAACCTTTATGGATTACAGAACTAAAAGATCTATTCTAATGATCTACCCAAATCATCCATGTGTTGATCACCTTAACAAAAAAATGCGCAATTTAGAGATGATAAAATCAAGTGGCTTAAGAGCAAATTATAACTTAATTTAAACAGGCACATTTGTGGTCTAACTGGAATCTATGTCCCTGAACAAAAAAATGTAAAGAATTGTAATTTTCACACTGTAGTTACATTGCAGAAAACACAATCAGAAATCAAAATGACAAAAAGCAAATGTGTAACATAGAGGAACCAGCTCAAGTTTGCAAAACATACCATCCATAATTGGTTCTATCATATATGGATGGTATCAAGTTATCAACATCTCTCACTTGATGATCTTCATGGCATTGTCTTGCCCTTTGCATTTTGTTTTGTGCCAATTCTGGGGCTATTTGTGCATAATAGGACCCTTAGTTCAGACACCCATATTTGTTACCATAAATTGTTGAACAACAAAGGCTGGTGTAGAGATTGTTATTATAACATAACAAGTAAATCCATCTGGAAACCTCCAAGCAAGGAAGAGGCACAACAAATTGAATAAAAAGAAACAGAGTAAGTTTACATTAAGTAAATGAACTGAAACATAACAAAGATACAAGTTGATATCCATCATCACCAACATCATCATATTTGGCAGTTTCTGCACATGGACAAGGGATCTGTAGCGTTGCTGGTTTGTTCAAATTTCTATCATAAATAGTTTATCAAAGCAAGTGTATGGATACATCATATCCACAAAATATAGAATATTAAGATTAAATCATAGATTTTATGTTGCAGGTCATCAAACCTTGGAAGTCACCATCTATATGCTGTAAAAGGGTGCAGTTTTGGAGATCTCAAGGAAGCATCCAATTTGCAGTGAGGTTGACACTGGAATTTACATCATTGTTAGTGGAGTTGTTGTCTCTACTAAAAGTAACAACTTATATATAAGAACTGCTTGATAACTCCTTATCATGTCTCCTTGGAAAAAACTCCTTATCATGCCTGTGCACAACAATCTCAATGAGTTACTTTGCAAATAGAATGCCAAGGCTGGGCATCGATATAGCTTCCAGATTGTTTTGCCAACACATATAACTCAATGAACAAAAATACCAAATTCTGGGCATGAGTTTGCTAATTCATTTGAATCATCCAAGCGTCATTTGATGACCACAGAATGCTAAGTTATGGGCATGAATTGGTCCCCACAAATTAATTGGCACACACATATCTACAATACAAGAGAAGTTCGTGTTGCTGTACAAAAATAGAATGCCAAGGCTGGGCATCGATATAGCTTCCAGATTGTTTTTCCAACACATATAACTGAATGAACAGAAATACCAAATTCTGGGCATGAGTTTGCTAATTCATTTGAATCATCCAAGTGTAGTTGGTAGTTGGTAGTTTGCTAATTCATTACGAATTTCCTGATTGTGAAACAAACTTCAATATTAAACAAACTTCAATATTAAACAAACTTCAATAGTAATACCTGTACATGGTAGTTGGATTTGATGCAGAATCAGACCTACAGCAACATGTCCAAAGAAAAGATTGAATTATAAGAAACCCTCTGCCCATCTGCTTTGGTACAAGAAACCCTCTTTCTTTTTGAATAGCAGGGATTTATTTCAATCAATCCATTTGCACCAGAAGAAAAGTTAATTTTCACATCTGGATTTGTATCTTGTTCAAAGTTTACCCGCATGTTGATTTATGTTCGAACTTCCTCAGCCTCCATTATATCATCACAAAGAAACTACAAAATTGTTAGCTTTGTGGAAGGCAATATGGTATAGTACTCGCCATTCAAAATCTTCAAATGAGAAATATTCTGTCCCAGGTGATTATAAGAAGAAGTGGGTTGCCATGAAAAATAAAAAAACATAGTGAATACAAGAAGAAACAAAATGGGTTACCGTGAATGCTTGTGTAGAGGCAGGCTGCATCTTCAGAACATCTTTCCAATAATAATTAGTGGCAAGGCGCTTCATTTTCCCTCCATAGCCTTGACTTACACCATAAACAATCATCACCACGACCAGGAATGGAGTCCCAAACGCCTCTCTCATCACTACAAACCATGAAATCAAATCTTTCACAACTCTCCATGGGCTCCAAAGCCTCTTGCGTGTTACTCCCTCTTCCTTTTCACTGCAATTGCTTACAACATCAACAGATAGTTATTATTGTTGGGCATTTACAGAGGCTGGGGCTGACCATGGTGGGACCTCCAAGTAGATGTAAATGGGGCCAACGGTTAAACCCTAGCTCGCTGGTGCGATGATGCCAGATCGAATACACAGATTTGCATGAGAACACCTTGCTAAATATTATTATCGATTTCCAAAAACAGCCGCCTTGAACTCTTCCTCCCTCTGATTCCTCCTCCTCCTCCTCCATAACTATAAGCATTAATCCACCCACCCACGAAAACGAAAACAAAAAGAAGATCGAACCTCTTATTTGTAAAAAGTCAACAAAAGACGGTGCCATCGCTATAGCAATGGATAGCCATGGTTACAACGAAGTCCAAGGCTTTGGGTGTGGATACAGCGACGGATAAGAGTCCCTGCGTGGATACAGCGACAGCTAGACGTGGATACAGCGACGCCTCGTTCCTCTTGCTTCCCATTTTACACCAAAAAGTAAGAAACATGGAAAACCTCCGTGGAAAAATCCGTGCTTTTGTACTAGTGATGGACATCATGAATTGTAGTTTATAAATAAGTTACAAAAATCAATTGCAATTACACTAAACAACACACAATAAAAAAAATACATAACATTTCATGTACGATGATTCATACGTACCAGCTTGAGTATTTCTATTATATTGCAAATTCCATAGGTGAGGTGTCATTCTCTACGGTTTTAATGTAGTCTCTTGCTTCCCATTGAATAGACTTATTTCAATTGTTTGATACCTATGATTCTTATAGAGGAATTTCCTATACTCATCAAACCCCTCAATTCTTAAGATTTTTGAACAATGAGATTTGATCTTACGACCACGAACTGGACATGCAAAATTTTCTTTTGTGAAAAGACCTACATAAAGAGATGGAATATATATATGAAATATAATTATATATAACATGAATGGAATATTTTAAAAAAATGTGTGCATAGTACTATATTAAATAGTTCATAAAATTAAATGAAATTAAAGTGTAACTTATAAATACAAACCACAAAAATTGGTTAGCTATGTGGCATCATGTATTTTCCATACAAGAATTGCATGTTATAGAAATTACCTTTGTTGTATTTGTTTAGATACGCCATACATAGTGATTCCATTCCATAACTTTAGTATCTCGTCTATAATAAGTTCAATATATACATTCATATCTTTAACTTGGTACTTACATGATTGATTTGAACGTATAAGATATATAATTATGAGTACTATTTAGATATATAAAGCATGCACAAGAGAAAAATAAAAAATATATATGACATTAGGAAACAAAATACAACAAATGAGATGCCACTACATTAAAAATAAAAAATATGTAGACACAATTTACCTGGAATAATCATCAACAACATTATGTGATTCCTATTTGTTGACAACCATGCAGGAATGCTATTATTGATAACAAAAATACGACACACCGTGTAAACAATTCTCATCTCTGCAAATGGATTGACACCATCTGTTGCCAAAGAAATCCTAAGATTACGAGGTTATTATTTAAAGTCAGGTCACTTTTCCTCCATATCTCTAAATGCAAAACCATCTACAGGAATTCAAATAGAGTTATCTTGAATTATGTTCCTTGCATGGTAATCCATAAATTGCGCTATGATTTTGCATATGAACAGTTGTTTCAAACTTGGAATAATGGGAATATAATGACGAACATTAAGAGGCACCTATTTTGTTACTTGATCTATTTGATATCTACTAATATGTCATTTTAGACATTTTGCAAATTCATGTTGATTGCGCATCTAGCCGCTCTCCATCCCAGTATGGGGTAGATGTTGTCACAATTGTACATGATGCTTTAACAAAATAATTATAAATTTTATACCCAACATGTCGTCCTACACAAAATTAAAATGAAAAATAATGTTGTTTCCATTCTAAATATCTTATCCTTTGTATAAATAAAACAAATATATCATCAACATTGAAATGCAAATGAAGTCTACATTTGAAAAAAAAACTATAAATATGCTTTTAATGAGGATTTGACTTTGCTTTTACATTTTTTTAACACCCAAGGTAGCGCATGATTCCTCACAAACCACCATAAATTAAACTAATGGTATAATAAAATATTTATACATTTTCAAGACCCAAGGCAACCCATGGTTTCTCGCAAACCACGATCAATTAAAATAATGGTATAATAAAATATTTATATATTTTTGTACTACTAGTTATGCAAGTAATTTGCATGAGAAAAGCATTTGCGTGAGTAGTTGGGCAATAAATTTTTATTTATTGGATCAATCCAATAGTAATCTCCCCAATAACAAACTACTATATGTTTCATCTTTTGAACATAAAAGTATGTTATCATTACCACCCCATACAACCATTTTTTTTGTTTTCTTTTTTTTTCGATAATTACAATTTTTTATACATCGAAAAAAATTAATGTTATATTGCCATCTTATTAGCCAATAATGGATGTATTAAAGGAAATCCATAATGGTTATACAATGTGATTACGTGTTAGTTATAATAAAAAAATGAATGATCTACATGTCAATTACAATTTGTTGTTCAATAATTTATTATAATGTAAGTTAATGATTACATGTAAATTACAATTTGTTGTTCAATAATTTCTTATAGTGTAAGTTTCATTGTTTTCCGTGTTCTTGCATTGTTTTCAGTGTTAAGTCAAATCATCATTAAATGGTATAATCCAATAGTAATCTCCCGCATATCAAACTACTATATGTTTAATATTTTGAACATAGAAATATTTTCTCATTACCACCCCATACAACCAATTTTGTTTATTGGTTTTCCATAACTACAATTTGTTATACATTGGAAAAAAATTAATGTTATATTTTCATGCTATTAGACAATAATGGATGTATTCAAGTAAATTTATAACGGTTATACAATGTGATTATGTGTTAATTAGAATGAAAAAACGAATAATTTACATGTCAATTACAATTTGTTGTTCAATCATTTCTTATAGTGCAGGTTGCATTGTTTTTAATGTTCTTGCATTATTTTCAGTGTTAATTCAAATCCCCATTAAATTGTATAATCCAATAGTAGTATTCCACATATCATACTACTATATGTTTCATCTTTTTAACATATAAATATTTTCTCATTATCACCGCATACAACCATTTTTTATGTTTTTTTGTTTTCCATAATTACAATTTGTTATACATGGAAAAAAAATTTAATGTTATATTTCCATGTTATTAGATAATAATGGATGTATTTAACGAAATCCATAATGGTTATACAATGTGATTACGTGTTAGTTACATTGAAAAAATGAATGATTTACATGTGAATTACAATTTGTTGTTCAATAATTTCTTATAGTGTGGGTTGCATTGTTTTCAGTGTTCTTGCATTGTGTTTAGTGTTCTTGCGTTCTATTTAGTGTTCTTGCATTGTTTTCAATGTTCTTGATTAAACTATATATTAATCACATATATGGTTTACATGTAAAAGATGTAAAAGAAAAAATTAATTATTTTGCATTGATTTCAGTGATTCTATAGAGTATAAAAAAACTGGAAGATCAACATGTGGAATATGTTAGGGGAAAAGAACAAGAAAATGACAGGAAAGTAAGAAAAAGGTTAGAAGAAATGACATATCAACAGAAAGAATTTTAAAGAAAGAAAAAGGCACCAGATTGACAAAGAAAGTTGAATGAATTTCCATCAAAAGATCATGACAAACAAAGAAAACAAAAGGCATACCGACTAACATAATATTGTGAAAGAAAATCGAAAGAAATGACAGTAGAAGAACAAGAGAAAATGCATTTGCACAAATTTTCGCAAGTAGTTGGGAATGGAGATAAATTGAGATTTATCACAATATAAATTATCTAATAATTGGATAGTACTTATTATTTCCAAATTTAATTATTCCTTATAATACAATCGTCTCTCTATTATCAAATTAATTGATGATTCTATTGAATATGTACAAATTTTTCTGTAAAATTTAACTTAGTCCATACAATATAAATTAAATTGTTTGCAATATAACTATCGCTTTATTTACAAATTAACTTGTCCTTACAATAACGATATAACATTACATAATGTTAATCAAATTCAAGTTTCATGTCACTGCCCACAACTAGAACCAACCTAGATCCAAATCCTAGGCTCTATTAAGCGCTGAGAGGGATCAATCTCTCAAGGTAAAAGCCTCTTCTAAGGTATTGCGCCGAGAAAAAAGTTGCCAATAGAGGTTTGCACCTTGAGATATCGATCCCTATTGGTGCTTGAGAGAGCCTAGGATTTGGATCTGGGATGGTTATAATATATAACATGCTCATTAGTGAATGCATGAACTGCTTCATAATGCATTATAATTTCTTTCATAATGGAAGATAAATCTTGATATGTGTGAGGTAAAATATTTGATGGTGGTAACAAAAATTCAACTATCAAGCTACAACAAATAAAAATAAAAATTTAGTTAATATAATATATAAATAATATTAATGAAACACATTTCATCCGTATTAATTTGACTTATAAATTAACAATACAATTATTAGAGGAACAAACATAACCTTTATCACGATCATATATATGTCATGGATTATTTTAGATACCTTAACATCCGTGTGACTAATATTTTTTAAACACTATTCATAACCTTCAATCTCATTATCAACAATATAGTAGAGAGAAGATTTGTGTTGGAGCCTTCATAAGGGGGTTCACGTGCCTTCTCAAGAAGAGGTATATTGTGAACATCATCAAAGCAATGAATATTTTCATGATCACCATCATACATTATAACATTAAATGAATCATGGATCAATGTATTTTTACCATCATTGTCAACTACTTTATGAGTATGATCATCTTCTTCAATAGGATCATTAACTTATTCTCCATTATTCATAGTTCCATGTTCCTCTGGTAGTTGTTCTGAAAGCACTTCCTATGGCCAATATGTCGAAGGATGTCTTTCCTTTTTAATTACATGAAAAAATCAATAGATATAAGTTATTATAAGAAATATTAAAATAATACATACATTTACCGAAGCAATCAATATAAAAAACTTTATAATAATGCAAAACTTACAAATGGATGATATTCATTCCCCCCCTTTAGCATGTCCATCTTCCCTACAATGTTTTATGGTTGATTTGATAAATATTATTCTCCTCTTAAAGGAACTGCATTGACTACATGGACAATAGCATTTCCCATCGCCCTTTCTTTTCATTCCATCCCACAATCTAGAAAACAATTGTCATTTTTTTTCGTCTAAATGAGGAATATTTCTATTTGACATTTTGTCTCAAATATATTCAATGAATACTATCAATGATATTAAAAAATCAATCTCAACACATCACTATTTCCACAAACTGTCCGTTAAAGAATAAAATTATTCCTGCAAACCGTCAGTCAAAGAATAAAATAATTTCCGCAAACCATTAGTCGAAGAATACAATAATTTCCACAAAATGTCCCTCAAAGAATAAAATAATTTCCGCAAACTATCACTTCTATAAAGAACATGTAGTAATCTTTCTTTATTTTATAGATTTTCAAATTCAGCATTCGTCGAATATCTGATGACATGGAGCCTAGTTACCGTTGTAAAAATATGCGATATACAACAAAAATCCGAATTATGGAAGTTGAAAATATGACAATAGGACGTCAAAAATATGACATGATGTCAAAAATATGACCATATGGATGTCAAAAATATGACATTAGGGACATCAAAAAACCAACACATGTAATTCTATCAATTTAAAAAAAATTAATCAAATTTCATAATTTGACAGTGAAATCCGACAACACAGTATTTTCGTCTAATGTCATTGGATTTTCTCTTCATATTTTGTGTTCAAATCTTGTTATGAGGCGACTGGAAACTGAAACCTTGGGACTGCAGGACTATTTCCTCTGGAGGCTGTAATGGCCCACTTCAAATAAAAGGTATTCTTATTGTTATTGTTTCTAAGTTAGATAATAAAATCAAAATCATAAAAATATTTATGTTCTTGTTTATTATCGGTTTTTATTGTAAGTCGAGGTTGAAATACACTTTGCACCATGAAATATACCATATGATCTGATCGATCTAGGGTAGGTTCTTTTGCACATAGTAGTGGATAAATCTTGACTACAAATAACACAACAGCTACGTGGACACTTTATGGGTTGGCGATTTTTGGTAGAAAGTGAAATGCTTTTAGGGCCAAACCACAACACCCGTCGGGATGGGTGGTTTTAAAAAAATCATCGACAAGGAGTTTTCAATCACGTTGCACCATTTGTACCTTTTTTGGAATATTTAACTCCTTATTAGATAAAATTAATGGCCCTGCAATTTTTCAGGGAGCTACCAATGTTGACCATTGATCTATCCATCAATCCCTTGATTATTTTTGTTGCTTGCATTATTGTTCTTGCACCATACAACACACTATTTAACTTGGCTATAGATCTAATTAGCGATAAAAATGATATGTTTCATCTAAATTTAGCACCTGGATATCATATCCTCGTATCATGTTTTACTTTCTAGCTCAAGAATAAGCACAATATTATATGCTATCCTTTGGATCTTATCCCCTTCCAGGTTAACTCTTTACCTTGTAGTCATTTTAGCTGTTATATTTTTATCATTTAATCAATATGATCTAGGATATTATCTAAGAGAATAACATGCACAAAAATAATCACAAGATACAAGAGACAAAAAGATTTTTCCTTGGGGAAACCATAAAGGAGAAAACCCCACAACTATGTCGGAGATAGAATGACAACCAATAGAAAAAGTAAAAACCAATAGTATAAAGATGATCTTCGATAGTTTTTCTCTCTCTTACTTGTGCGAGCTACTCCTCTCTCACTAGTGCACTATTTTTAAATCTCACTCTCTATTTATGATTAATTTCCATGTGACAAATATCGTACAGGCCCAAATTCTCCAGGAGAGTGTAATAACCCTAATATAAATAAACAGCGGGGTCTAAGTCCCTCACCTACAATAAAGGGTTAACCTTAATGACTTTTCATGACTTAATTATATTAATGACTCTCCCAATCGGAGGAAAAAACATCTTTGTTGGGGTACAATGAAATACAATAAGAAATATACAAGTGAATACATTCCAAAGTTACAAATACATCAACACTCCTTCTGAACTAGGAAGGTATTATATTGACACAGTTCATCAGCATAGGTATTCGTCACTTAATCATCATCAAAGTTATATAATCATCATCAGTGGATCATAATCATCATAAATATTGCTCCTATCTCGATCAAATGGTGTTCTCTCAAATATACTTGTCATAGGAAGTTCTATAGAGCCAACCCGTTTTCATGCAAGATGTAGGCCCAGCCTCCATGTAGATATTCATCTATAGTGGAAGCCCCTTTTAATGTTGGAGGTAGGCCCAGACCTCTTATAGGCCTTCGTCTATACTTCCAAATATGTTTCATGTTGGATGTGGGCCATCATCTATAGTTTCGACCCTTTTTCATGCTAGATGTATGCCTAGTCCTCTGCCAGGTATTCATCTATAGTGCCATCCATTTTTCATGCTATATGTAGGGCTATCCCTCTACAGAGTATTCATCTATAGTGCCATCCCTTTTTAATGTTGGATGTAGGCCTAGGCCTCTGCTAAATATTCATCTACAATACCATGAATTTTTCATGATGGATGTAGGCCTATTCCTCTTCCACATCTTCATCTATAGTGCTATCCATTTTTCATGTTAGATGTAGGCCTATCTCTCTGTCAGGTCTTCATAATATCTTTGAGCAGGTGATTAAGTAAGTACATCTCGGGACATGTGTACCCTACTATTACCTCATCCTTTTTAGATCATCGCATCATCACATCGAGCACAACCCAAATACACATAACACAAAACTTACATTAATGACCATGGGAGGCCCATCTTGCCACCATGCAAAAAATTCTCTTAGCACTTACATCAGTGACCATGGGAGGCCCATCCTACCACCATGTCGAAAAGGCTCTCAATGCTTACATCAATGCACATGGGAGGCCCAGTATGCCACCATGTTGAAAAGGCTCACATGAGTATCTACATCTTCTAGACTCATCATTTCCCCTTGGAGGGAACCTCAATTTGAAGAACACCAAGATTCTCTCTGAAATACTCAAACTTCACTCTGGATAATGACTTGGTTAATACATCAACTATCTTCTCATCCGTCACAACATACTAGAGCTTCTTTGCTCCTCTCTGCACCATATCCCTGATATAGTTATACTTGATCTCAATATGCTTCTACTTGTCATGGAACAATAGGTTCTCTGAAAACTTCACACAACTTTGGTTGCCGCAATATATACAAGTAGCATCCAACTGTATATCAAACCAATCAGATAGTAGTTTCCTCATCCAAACTACATCACAACTATCCAAACAAGCTGCGCAATACTCTACTTTGGTTGTACTCAGTGCCATGTAGGACTACTTCCTTCTAAACCAAGAGACCACACCTGATCCCACACTGAAGCAGCACCCTAAATTGCTCTTCTTATATATGGCACTACTTGCCCAATCCAAATCCAGATAACTCTCCAGGTTATTACCTCATATGTGAGCCCATAATCAATTATACCCTTGAAGTACCTCAGAATATGCTTTGCAGCAATCAGGTTAACATGTCTCGAATCTGTAAGGAACTGAATCAATGTGTTCACAGCAAAGTAAATATTTGGTCTCGTATTCGTAAGGTACATTAAGGATCCAATCATATGGTGATACATCATGGCATCAACCGACTCTGATGAATCATCACTCAATAGATTCATGTTCAATGCCATAGGTGTGGCCATGTCCTTGCATTCCATCATCCATAACCTCTTCAGGATCTCAAATTCATACATGCATTTTCCAAGGGAAATTCTATCTACACTTTGTGACAAATACATGCCTAGAAAGTAGCGCATCATACCCAAGTCCTTCATCTCAAACTTGGCAGCAATATTCCTCTTTTTGTCATCAATTAACCCATCCTCACCTGTCACAAACAGGTCATATACATACAGTAGGATTATCATTGGGTTCCCTTCCTAAACCTTGTATTAAACGTTGAAATCCACTTTACTCTTGGTAAAGCCCAAACTAGTCAGGAATATGTCAATCCTTTTGTACCACATCATGGTTTCCTGTTTCAAACCATACAAGGCCTTCTTGAATTTTCACACATGAGTCTTCATATTATGTGTCTCAAATCCGAGTGGCTTCTGCACATACAATTCCTCTTCCACTACACCATTCAAGAACGCAGTCTTGACATCCATCTGGTGTATCATCCATTTCATCACTCCAGCTAGAGAAAGTACTGATGTGATGGAAGTGTATCTAGCTAGAGGTGCAAAATTTTCTTTATAATCTATCCCTTCCTTATGGTAGAAGCCACATGCCACAAATATCACTTTATATTTCTCTATGCTTCCATCTGCAACATGATTAATTTTGTAGATCCAGTTGGAAATCACAACAGAATTCCCTTCTAGTCTCGAGAGGGCATCCTAGACATCATTCTTCATGATTAACTAGTACTCATTGATCATATAATCCTTCCATTATTTATTTTTTGTTGCTTCTTCATAGTTGGAAGGTTCTTTATCGATGATGTCACACAGCAGAGATACATAACTAGAGTATGGCCTATGTCTCTTCCTTTCTCTGTGTATTCCTTATGGTGCACCATATCTTTCTACACCTAGGATATCCTATCATACTGATGTTGGCTTCCTCTTGTAAGAATTCTTCTCATGGGGTGGATCTACAGGTTCCTAAGTTTCTTCCATTTCTTGATCTTCTTCTAGAGTTGCTTCATTCATTCTTGTATCTCGGATCGTGTGTACTTTTGTTTCTTTAAGGTATTCAACAAATATCTTTTTGGATATTTTGTACATCGAGTCTTCATCAGATGTCACATCCCTGCTGATGTCAATCTTCTTGAATCCTAGGAAATATATTCTGTAATCCTTCAAGCTTTCACTATATCCCATAAATATACCCTTCTTTCTTGAAGGATCTAGCTTTGTCCTCTTTTCTTCCAGAATGTGTATGTACACCGAGAAGCCAAATATTATGATATGGCTAAATTCCGGTTTCTTTCCATGGAAGACTTCTTATGGTGTCTTGTTCTCAAGTACTATATGTAGAGTATGATTCTGTACATACACAGTTGTCCTAGCATCTTTTTCCCATAGATGCATAGGAAGATCCTGATTATGAAGCATTTCCATTGTTGCTTCCATAATCATTATATTCTTTCTTTTTGCAACTCCATTATGTTGTGGATTATATGGAGTGGTTATCTCCCTCTTAACCCCTGACTCTCTACATAATTCCTTGAATTCATCTAATGTGAATTCTCCACCATTGTCTGATTGAAAGGAATTAATTTTCTTCTTTGTGTTGTTCTTGATGAAGGATTTGAATTCCTTGAACTTACATAATACTTCATCCTTGCTTTTCAATAAATATATCCATGTCTTCTTAGAAAAATCATGAATGAAGAAAACATAATATACATACCCACTTAATGAACCGGATGACATCGGACCACATACATTAGAGTGGATAATTTCCAAGATTCCTTTTTCCTTCTCTCGCTACTTGGAAATGTCTTCTTTGTGTTCTTTCCCTTCGCACATCCTTTGCAAACGCCTTCATGTTTTTCCTGCATTTCTCGAATACCTTCAAAATATTTGCTTTCAAGTGGTAGTGCCATATAGTGCACATGTGCAAGCCTTCTATGCCAAATTTCACTTGGCTCTACTGAGTCATGGACCAAATCTTATTTTGGTTGGTCCTTTAACTTGTATAAGCCTCCCTCTGGCTCTCTAATCACTACTACATCATCTATGGTCTCTCCCTTTGGCCACATGAGGAATTGGCCATCTACAAATGCAACCCTCATACCTTTTGCATACAATGCAGATATGGAGAGAATATTCCTCTTTAGTCTTGGTAGAAACAAAACATCCCTCATGTTCATATATTTTCCAAAGTCTAGCTTATAGGAAGCTTCACCACTTCCTTTTATAGGATACTAATAGTCATCCCCAAGTTTCACTTTGTGGGGTGACTCATGTTCGGATAGGTTCACAAAGGATTCTTTAAATCCCATCATATGCTTGGAACCCCCACTATCTATAAGCCAATCATTGCTTCCACATGTAACAGTTTCTGCGAGGACGAAAATCAAAACATACTCTTTATCGCTTGAAGAATCTTAACCTTTTTATTTGACTCTCTTCCTGGGAGGTTCATCATCCTCTACAGTGTGAGCATGATGTCTTGTTTTTTTGTTCTTCTTCTTGTAGGTTCCACCTCTATTTTTGGGATAATCTTTGGAGAAGTTTCCTTTCTCATTAAATGTATAGCATATGACATTAGATAGATCTTTGTTAGATCTTCCAGTGTTATCTTTTTTATTCTGGTGTGGATGATTACCTTTCTTGAGATGATAGTGCTCCCTTATTATTTTCTTGGTGTGCGCTATGAGAGGTTGATCTTCATTTCCCATATTTTCTTCTCGAGCTACTATTCCAACTTCTTCTTGTGAGCATTCCTCCCACATCCTATTGAAGGTGGTTAACTTTCTTCTAGCAAAAATACCTTGAATGAAGGAGTCCCATGACCTAGGGCACGAGGGATTCACTTGTTGACCAATATCCTAGCATGTTATTTCATATTGTGGGTTTTAAATTTCTTAAAAATTAGGCAAATATATTGCAGGTATTGGGGGGGATGAGGGGTTTAGAGTGGGGGGTTAGGGGGGTTTATAAGGATTAGGGTATAAAAAAGGGTGGTGGTGACGTTTTAAATATTGGTAGGGGGTTTCAACAAAAGGAGTTTGGACCAATATCTATAGAAATTAAGGGTATTATTTAATACTCCATGATTGAGCGTGCTATGTGAGAGGTTCACTCAGTGAATCCCCCGTGACCTAGGGAGACCATTCAAGGTGGTCATCTCAATTTCTCAATTCTCCACTTCTAATTCCACAGATTCAAGTTGTTCTTTGAGTTGGGAGACCCTTGTAAAGTATGACTGTCTGGTCTCTGCATTGTCTATCTTTACATTCTTCAATTGTTTTTATAAATTCATCTTTTGATTTATATTCTTCCCTTCAAATAGATTGGTCAAGGAATCAAACATCTCTTTAGGTGTCTTTAAGGAAGAAACATGTGGTATAAGGTGATCCTTTATGGAATCATCAATAATCCTCTTTTCCTTGACCAAGTTCTTCTTGTGTAAGCATTTATCCTCATCTCCCTCTGGAACTAGAACCTTTCCACTTATGTAGGTGTACAATTCATTTTCTTCAAGAACAAGTGAAATCCTATACTTCCATGCTCGAAAGTTATCAGATCCTTCAATATTTTCATAAAGCTTGGTGTGATAATACATCATTAATGAGAACCTCAAATGGAGATACAAAAAAATTAGATCTTACCAATGTGAGATGCCCAACCTGGATCTGGAGCTTATCTTTTCAAGTGCTGATTTTTTGGTCTAGGTTCAAATTAGGTTTTGACTTTCCTAGAGTTTTACCTAGCCAAAAATTTCGATATTGGTCTCTAAATTTATATTTTTGAGGAGGAGAGCAATCCTATGTTCAGCTCACTCAAAAATTCCACTTCTGTGAAAATCCCTAATTTCCTGCAGCAGCGACAGGTCAAAAACTAAAAATGCCCGGAATCAAATTATGCTTTGATAGGAAGATGCACCCTTCAATGGAGAGTTATCCTAGCCTTATTTTGTTGATGATATGTGGAGATAAACACAAAAACTAAGAAGCCCTAGCTTCTGCAGCTGCATAGTGTCTTCTTCTCAAGTTAGCTTTGATACCATGTTAGTTTTTTTATCGTTTAATCAATATGATCTGGTATTTAACTGAGATAATAACATGCACAGCAATCATCACAAGAGACAGGAGACACAAATATTTTTCCTCAGGGAAACCATAAAGGAGAAAACCCCACAACTTCCTCAGAGATAGAATGAGCACCAATAGCAAAAGTAAAACCAAAAGGTACAAATATGATCTCCTATAGTTGTTCTCTCTCTTACTTAATGTGAACTACTCCTCTCTCACTCATGTGCTATTGTTGAGTGAGTGTGTATGTCATATAGAGAGCTTCACTCTCTATTTATACTTAGTTTCCACTTCACAAAATACCCCACAGGGCCAACTTCTCTCGGAGAGTCTAATAACCCTAATATAACTCAACAACGGGGTCTAATTCCCCAACTTACAAAAAATGGTTAACTCAATGAATTTACATGAATTAATTCTATTAATGACTCTCCTAGTCAGAGGAACAAACATCTCCGCTGGGGTATAATTAAATACAATAATAAGTATACAAGTGAATAAATTCTGAAGTTACAAATAAATCAACATTAGCAACCCCAAACTCTGCATAAAAATAATCAGTACTAAAAAGATGAAATGCATTTTTTACATTAATGGGTCAATCTTTTCAAAAATATTTGTAGAATAGTGGTCTTGGGTTTCCCTTTCCCAAATAGTCTTGTTGAAGCTTTCTACACTCAATTATGCTATTCCAATTATGTTTTATTAGGTGGGACCAAATTCATCATGTGTCCTTCAATTCCATTAGTAGATGAGTTACAATCATAAACTGAGAATTGATATAGATTAATGAATGTTTGAATCTATTGCATTTGTGAAATCTAATTACATCTAGGGGATCAACCCTTCTCTTGTGAGTCCATGCACAAGAGATTTTTTTATTTACTCATTTTTGGAAATAGCGTTTGGATTAATAAGATATAGAGTTTGGATTTTGTATTAAAGGCTAAATTCTTGAAAACTTTGGTTCATGGGCATGTGGATGAGTGTTAATATTGGATTTTCCCAAACAAATATTTTGGAGCTTACAACACTCAATTTCTATGTTTCTTTTTCATTTTTATCCACCCAAACAAAATTCACCTCATGTCCTCAAGGTTGTTTACCTACATACAATAAGGAGCACACAATGTGAATAGACAATAAAAAATACATGTAGTGAGATGAACCTATATTTGGCTATGCAAGATCAAGTTATTTTTTTGCGTGTATGGCATACATAACATGCTAGAATCACACATGGTTTGAGGGAGAATTACTGGACTGGTTTTTAAGGGTTTGGCGAACTAAGGGTTAGTGAGTTCAACCAAGGCATTCTTAGGGTTGGAAATTTGTGGTTTATGAAGAATATTTGGCTTCAAATTAGGGGCCTAAATACCCAAAATTCAAAACACTCAAGTATGATGCATGCAAAGTGGTTAAATCATGTTGGAGACCCAATATAATGAATATTCATGAATGCATGATCATTATAGCATAGATAAAACTAACATGTATCTATATTAACTCCCAATGTATCTCTAGTTAAAACAAATCTACCATGATTTTAGTAAAAATATTTTTGAAGTTATGACATTATTCATATTATATATTTTATAAATTATTTCATGCTAAAATATTTTTTTTTTCCTATTAATCAACCTATATATTTAGGCTAATATCTATTTATATCTTAAAATTTTGGGGTGAAATGCCATGTATGATGTTTTCTAGATTGAAAGAGGAGGGGGAATTGACTCTATGGCATTGTTGTATTTCAAAATTGTTAATAAACAATTATAATTTTTTGAAAATAAATCATCTCATAAATGCAATTAATGGTGAGAAGAAGTAAAAGATAACTTGTTTTCCAAAGTTAACTTGTGACCTATAAGTGTTGTCAAACCACAAATTAAATTCTATGCTAATTACATAAAGTAGAAAATACATTAATAATTTAATAACAAGTTAACTAATATATTTTATTACAGAACATTTTTATAAAAAATATTATTTATTCAATTAAAACTCATGACCAATTTAAGTAAGAGAGCATCACCACATACTTGTTGTTTAAATCCTCTCTAAAAATTATAACACGCCTAACTAATGGTGCATAACTAGATACTTAAGTGTTCAATCTTTTTCAAACGCTCTTTACGGATTGTTTAGTAGTTTAAATAAACAAAGGTGCACTAAGTCCAAGTGCTGCTAAATATTGCATAAAACATTTTAATATCTCTAAATACTATAAACAGGTTAATATCTTTAAATACTATAAATAAATACTATAAACAGGCTAAAACAGTTTGAGAACACATTAGTGAAAAACAAAAGTGAACACATTTGATAATACATGAGCTAAACATGAAAATCAAAATCATTAGAAGGCATCTTGAAAATCAAAACTAATTCTTATCTTTTGAATATGAACAAGTCATCCTAAGTGTCATACTCGAAATTCCTTATTTGCCACTTTTGAAAAAATTGGAGAATAGTTTGAGATTTTAAAAATAATTTTAAAACTGTAACATCATAAATTTATCAAGCTTATATATATAAAACAATGCTAATGAGTATGGGATGGGATATTGACTGCAATAGATACTTCTTCATTTTCATCCTCGTCCTCAACCATATTGGTCATTTCATCTTGAATCATCTTTCTTTAGATGATGGTTTTACTTAATTATGGAGGTGCTTGCAAATTTTGCAAAACATACACAATGTGACTATACCAAGGAGATAAAGTAAAGTCTATGATTACATGTAATCCTCAGTTCAACTGATTTGAAGCATTAGAAAATAAATTCAATTACAAAGATTCACAGTTTGATGACTTGCTAATCCATGTCCTTTCACCAATTTTGTAGGTTTGGTTTCCAAGTCATATTCCAGCAAGACTTCTATCAATTTTGCTATTTTCCCCTCTCGATCAGGTTGAGTGAGAATGTTTTTACAACATTTCCTTACACATAAGCAATGGTATGAGAATGTAAAATATATACCCTAAAATATTTCAAAGGCTTGACCAATGCATATGCATGTGTTTCCATGATGTCATATTTCAATTCTGAATCTCTCAATATGTTGCTAAAGAAAGCAATGGGTTTCTCTACATTTTGTTTATTCTTTTGTAGTAATACTCTAGCTAATGTGTGCTCAGAGGCAAAAGGGAAAACAATAAAGTCTTTAGAAAAAATCTGGGCTAACTAGAGCAGGTGCTTCTGTTATTGCTTTCTTGATGTCATTAAAACACTTCTTATCTTCAATATTCCATTTGAATTCAAAGTATTTTCTCATCATATTTGTTACATTTATTAAAATTTCTGCAAAACTTGGGATAAACCTCCTCAAAAAATTTACTTGACCAATGAGTGACTAAACTTCCCTCTTATCTATCGGTATTTTTATATTCAAAATAGCTTTACACTATCTGGATTAATCTTGATCCCATCTTTTGAAATAATATGACCCAACAACATCCCCTATTTCATGGAAAATTTAGATTTTCTAGGATTCACGGAAATACCATACCTTTTTCATTTCAAAAATACTTTTTTCTGAGTGCTTAATGTGATCCATGTTAGATTTAGAGTAGAATGTAATATCATACATGTATATCACAACAAATTTATCTTTCTCTTCAGCAAATGCAATACCCATTGCCCTTTGGAAAGTTTCTCCTTCATTCATTAGCCAAAATGGCATCTTCACAAACATAAAGGTTCCACATGGTGTCATGAATGTTGTTTTTCCTGATCTTTGGGAAGAAGCTTTATCTGATTATACCTAGAAAAGCCATCCATTGTACAAATCATCTCTGCACCAATAAATTTATTTAGTATATGATACATCTTAGGTAATGGGTAATCATCCTTCTGTTAGAATTATTAATCCTCCCTTGGTCAAATATTTATTAGATTAACTATTCCGTAACTTAGGAACCTTAAATTAATTAAATGGGTCCACTAGTACAATTGGTTCTACCTGGACCAAATGGGACACATGTACTAGTCATTTAAGTGTGGGGAACACTACTATAGGTTAAATTCCACTTACTGCGTGTGCATGCATTAGTTAGGGCGCCTCCTAGACCAATCCCTACATTTTAGGAGCCACTGGGAATCCCAGCACCAACCCTACTTCAATGAGTTGGTGTTAGCACTACTTAGTCTTAGTTATCCCTCAGTTAAAATTAGTTACTTCATAGTAAGTTAGGCTAGTGATACAAATGCATGGATAGTGCATGGTTGCATGGGAAGGAGCGCATTTCCTACCTACTTCACTCTCAGTTGCACTGAGTTAACTAGTTGTTACTACATGTTGGAGTTATTGGTCAACGAGGAGTTGTCTATTTGGACTCCGATATTGATTGGGAGGCGTTGAGTTCGAGATTCAGTTAGATACGGTCTTATCTACTTGGAGGATTCAAATTCATTACTCATTCATTTGAATTCTATCTATGAAAACTACATTGTACATTGGATATTATTATGATGAATATACTGTAAATTCCTGAGCAATACTTGTCCATTTCCTATGTGGTTTGTCTTGTTGGATTTGTATTTTCATTCTCCATTCAATTGCTGCAACATAATCAGAACTCTTTTCCTGAATATATAAATGAAATTCAAATTCTAACATGGTATCAGAGGCTTCCCAAGAAGGTTTCATGCTTGTTTCTCTTCATCAAACATTAGAAGCAATTGGGTTTCCATAGAAGTCCCCTATGAAAATTTTCTAGCTATGGATTCATTCAGAGCAGTAGAGAGGGTGTGATGGACCATAAAAAAATGTTCATGTCTGGAGGAAAAGAATGATTCTAATAGTTCTTATGTTTTAGTTTTATTTGCAGTGAAATTGATAGGTGCTACATAGCTTGAAAGAAGTATTTGTGGTCTCCCTGCTGGAGCAATTATGAGTTCTCAAACTCCTAATCCACATATCTGCGTTGGGCACCCTATATGCAAATTAATTAAAGCCAACATACAGAGTCTTCAATATAAATTGTCAACCCAGGGAAGTCTCTTATTTAAAGGATAATATGCACTCTATATGCTTTAAACACTAAGTAGTGGATGCTGTAAGTAAATGATCCTAATTTCCTGTTCAGCCACACTCATCCCATAATCCACTTAATCTAATTTACTTTTGAGAATGCAATCACAACTAACTTCTTACGATTATTAATATAGAATTAAAAGATTTAGGAAATAACATCTAGATTACTTTTGCAGAAAGTAAAATCCCTAATTACCAAACCATCTGAAGATCCATCCAACTATCTTGATTCAGTTATTCTAGAAATCCAAAGTACATGAATTAAATTAAGCTATTCTAGAAATTAAGTACAGGAATTAAATTCTGCAATTATAAATGTGAAGGAACAAACTGCAAAGATCTAAAGAAAATGGAACTTTATCACCTCTGTAAACCAAAATAAGAGTTTACAGAGTATTGTATCCAAGGCGTTGCACCATTGCAAGCAATGGTTCTTTCTCCAAACCAAAACATAAACATATATACAATTCGTAGAGCCTATAAATGTTAACCATGGCCAACATTACTACACATAGTATACATTTTCAAAAACCCAAAATACATATAGTCCGATCCTGAAGGCACTAAACCACCCAAAAAAACCCAAGTCTTAAATGCATCCATGATGCTTTAGTTTATTTTAAAAAGAGTCCCCTTTTCCATTTGCAACCATTAAAACCACTCTAAGAATTCAACATACGACGAGCTCAAGCTTTGTCATGACAACCATACATGAGAAGGAATAAGTTTTAAAGTTTTTATAGCAGGGATTACTCGTTTTGGGTATGATGTTGACATCACGGTGACCCACGACCCACGTTGCAAAAACCCTACAACCTGCAAACAAAAACAAGCTACAATGAGAAGTATTCTTTAAACACTAAAATGAACAACATTTACAATGCTGATAAACCAATATGGAATTCATACCTTCCCATGCCGACAACCTCCAATGCTCTATTCCACAGAGCAAGCCAGAGACAGAGCTCACGCAGCCATGTTGCAAATGACCCAAACCATCATGCTAGTCCAAGCCCTAATATTGAGATCCACACATCCTAAATCTCATTAATATCGCCACCATGGCCTCCAATACCATAAATAAAAACCCATAGTATATAGTTCGTGCCACCTTCCAACAAAGAGCTACGCTTAATCACCATGGAATATATAATCCATAACATGTGTATCGAATACTTAGGGTATAGCCATAGTCCATGGCTTATGGAATATTCCACAGAGGGATATGGTATGTTTATAAAACTTTTACACCAAGGTTTAATAAAACAAGAGCTAAGTTATAAAATTCCATATATAATGTATACTAGTTAAACATTAACATACAAGAGTAGATAATTCTAGGTCATAAGACCATAAAAATAGTAATAGTAACCAGTACATCATAGGCTAGTGAAACATCTAGCTTGCGTAAATATCGACTAAACAACTTTGATAGTAATCACTAGAGTAGGACTAAAAATATGTCATCATCCAAGATGAGCGCTAGTGACAAACGAGTAGTATGTCTTGTTCCGATTTCATAATCGGCTTTTCTCATCGAGTGCACCTGCATGCGATAAGGAAATAAATGCATTGGTTCAAAAAGAACTAAGCAAGCCCCGAAGCAACAAGTAGAAAGCGGTTACCTTTCACGTGTTTATGAGGGAAACAAAACCCACCACTCCACCCCTTTACAATACAAGTTATGTACAAATTATTCATAAATCATTAATAAAACTTTATAACCAATGAGTAAGCAAACGACATAACACAAATACATATAAATGTATAACCATAGAATTTAGATAGTAAGTAAAATAACTACAACATAGCAGTACATTAAAACCACATCAAAAAATATAAAAGCATGAAGTAAGAACGGCTTACAACAATACAACAAAGTAAACAAAGTACGACACATTCCACCTAAGTTTAAATAATGTCAAGTTCAAGTAGTATTTGACTAGCCGATTAATTTTTTTTTCAAATTTTGGGGACATTACAGCAGGTCTCTTAGTTGGAGAGTACAGAGAGGAATACAGAGAAATATTCAATCAACCTTCAATGCATAAGGTATGAAACCTCCTGACCCTTGAAATCTTATTTAAATTCACACTTGTAGAGCTTCATATATCGGTCTTTATACCCCTAGTATGTTGGTGGCCTCAACCCCAACCATAAGATTAATTCCTTCAGAATAGGCCTACCGAGGGATATTTTTAATGTTCTATTTGTGACATTCTTAGTTCTATGAAAATCATAGAAGGATAATGAGTCAACTCAATTTCTATCCTCCCCCCTATGTATGGGAGATGTAGTATCATTGTTAAAGCTGATTTTACCACACATGGTGGATCACACCTTTATGACCTTCCCTATCCCTCTGCAAACTCTTTAGACCCCATGGACAATTTTTGTACCTTTGATGTTTCCAAGATCATCCCTAAAAACATGCAATAATTTCCATACATGACTTTTAATCCCTTTCTCGTGTATATACGTGGATTTGACCCTTAAACCGGTGTACATCGGGATGTTTGCAAAAGGCCAAATGATTTTGGAGTTTTCCTTGATGTGGATCCGAGTCATTGTCTCTTGACCTTCCATATGCCTTGAGATCACTTAGATTCGACCTTCCATTACCCCATTCAAGAGCTATATAAGGAACCCTCTGGATACATTGAAGAGGGATGAATTGAAGAGCAAGAAAACTATAGTCCATTGTTGCCAGAGCTTATACTTGAGTTTGCATCCCTTTGTCCCTTGGAGCACTTTGTGTTCTTCCCAAGCTTGTATTTTTCTTGTGAGCTTTCTATCGAGATACGGCAGATTGAAGTGGTGCAGGCCCAAGTGGGGGACTCAGTTTCTCTGATTCGCAGACATGCCGACAAAGGTTGTCACTATTGTAATCTTTGTTTTATATTAAAAGAAATATATTTTCGTGTCCAATAATGTGTATTTAAATGAGTATTTGATCCATGGATGCTTTTAAATGCTTATATGTTATTGATTATATATGCTAGAGTAGGTCTAACACAATTATATATAGCATGCTTGTCTTGTTTGTTGAATGTTGAGGAAGCAAATTGCTAATACAAGCGAGAGTGGAAAAGCTCAATAGGGATCTACATCAACCGTCCGGAATAAGGTACAAATCGAGATCCTTTAGTGTTAGATGTTTAGTTTCTCTTGCATATAGGGAAGGATTGATTTCTAGAGTTAATCTGTGTGTTGTGGTACCCCAAGCCATAGGAATTTCTCTCTGTAACATAGAAGGATAATGAGTTAACTCAATTTATATCCTCCCCCCTATGTATGGGAGATGTAGTATCATACCCCTAGTATGTTGGTGGCCTCAACCCCAACCATAAGATTAATTCCTTAATAATAGGCCTACCAAGGGATATTTTGAATGTTCTATTTGTGACATTCTTGGTTCTATGAAAATCATAGAAGGATAATGAGTTAACTCGATTTCTATCCTCCCCACTATGGATGGGAGATGTAGTATAATACCCCTATTATGTTGGTGTCCTCAACCCCAACCATAATATTAATTCCTTAATAATAGGCCTACCAAGGGATATTTTGAATGTTCTATTTGTGACATTCTTGGTTCTATGAAAATCATAGAAGGATAATGAGTTAACTTGATTTCTATCCTCCCCTCTATGTATGGGAGATGTATTATCATACAAATTAATTCCTTAGGGAACTTATCATTATGTTACTCTCCAACTCCTTCTTCCTCTCTATAATCCCTTTTTTTATTCTCTTATTCAGAATCATCAATCTTCATATCTATGGAAATCAATTCAACTCCCCTTTTTTCTCTAGATTGATGCTCTCTAAAAGCTCATACGGTTCTTCCTCAAATCTATATATCGTAATCATTGTACATATTTCTAAAATAGAAAGCAATATCATGTCATTGTTTCAAGAGTGAAATGAAACCCCTTTTTTTATTTTAAAGAAAACTCCATGGAAGCCATAGCTAAGGGTGTATGATATCTTCATGAGTTTCATGGAAAACTCAAGAGAGTTAGAGTTGTCATATTTTCTGAGGAATCGGTCATTCCATTTGAACACTAGAATATGGATTCCACTCTCCTATACCATATTCAGATTTAACCATTTGTAATGCTCAATTTTTTGACACACAAAAAAATAATATAGGAAGGAAGGTTATCTAAACAATGTGATGAAAAGAAATTCTTCTAATTTCTCTTGGATAGAATGAATTAGGAAACTCCACAAGTCATATTTGGGGAAAGTGTTTGAAGACATGGGTGTTAGGCTTATTGAGAACCCTGAAATCATATCATGTACATGTTTATCATGTTGATAACTTAGAATTGTGCCTATGAAGGATATTGTTTTTCTTGAGAACTTGGAAAACAATACAGCTTCATACAGTTGAAGGTTCATAAGGTGGAGAGGTTTTAGGGAGTAGAACTCCTTTTTCTGTGTGCTACAATAGGAATATGTTTTGATCAAAAGGGATGATATTTTTCTAGGATGATAATAGGGCTCTCACATCTCGGGAATAATCACCATATTATCACCTGTACTTTTGATCCTATCCCCTTTAGTGATAAATATTTACCTTGCAATCATTTTACCATCACAAAACTTTGGATAAAAATATGAGTACTAACAAGATGCACTGTGATTTTTTCATTAATGGGTGAATCCTCTAAAACTTAGTTGGTGACCATGAGAATAGTGTTCTTAGGTTTCCCTTGGAGCTTACTACACTTAATTATGGTAATCTATTTATGTTTGATTACGTGGGACCAAAGTCACCACATGTCCTTAAATTCCATTAGGAGATGAGGTAAAACTCATCATAAAATTAGAATTGACATATATGAATGAATGTTTGAATCTATTTCATTTGTGACATCTAATTACATCTAGGGGAACCCTTCTCTTATGAGTCCATGTATAAGTGAGTTTTTTATTTACTCATTTTTGGAACTAGTGTTTATCTTAATAAGCTATAGAGTGTGGCTTTTGCATTAAAGGGTTAATTCTTTAAAACTTTGGTTCAACAGCACGTGGATGAATGTTGATATTGGCCTTTCCCAAAAAAACTTGTTGGAGCTTAGAACACTCCATTTCTATGTTTCTTTTCGTTTTTATCCACCAAAACCAAATTCACCTCATGTCCTCAAGGTTGTTTACCAAAACACAATAAGGGGCACACAATGTAAGTATACAATAAAAAGTGCATGTATTGCGATGAACCTATATGTGGCTAAGCAAGATGAGGTTATCATTTTGAGGGTATAACATACATAACATGCTAGCATCACACATGGTTTGAGGGACAAATAGGGAATTGGTTTTTAAGGATTTGGAAAACCAAGGGTTACTCACTTCAACCAAGACATTCTTAGTTTTGGAAAGTTTTGGTTTATGAATAATATTTGGCTTCAAATTAAGAGCTTAAATACCCAAAATTCAAAACACTCAAGGGTGATGCATGCAAAGTGGTTAGATCATGTTATAGAGCCAACATAATAAATATATATGAATGCATGATCATCATAGCATAGATAAAACTATCATATATCTATCCTAACTCCAAATGTATCTTAAGTTAAAATAGAGGGTGTGTGCAAGAAGTTGAGGGACCTTTAAGATGCAATTCAACTTTTTAGGAACAAGCTCACGTTACATAGAAAAAGAACGCGCTCCTCTTCCATAGCACTTGGAATAGTAAATCCGAGCCTGACATGTCAGCAGACATGTAGGCTAGGTAACCATAACGTGCACACGTTTTGTAACTCTATAACGCGTGCGCGTTATGAAAATCTATAAAAAAAATAAAAAAACACACAGTCCCGACCGAGAGTCATTTTCACCGAACAGGAGCACGAAGACGACGGCCTGCCCGTGCCATAGGAGCTTGGAAGAGTGCCCATTCCTCTATTTGAAGACAAATCCTCCAGTGAATCATCATATCAACAAGTAATTCATTCACCCATAGCTTTTTTTTTTCAATTAGATACTTAAATGACCATTTTTTATTTGTAAATGCAATAAAAGCCATAAAAAAATAAACAACCATCTCATAGCCAAAACACCAACCAACCAAAGATGATGATGTGCCAATGCCTTCCCCAAGACTAAACATATAAATTGATCACATACAATTTGACACAAATGTTTCTAGGCAATGCCATTGGAAAAAACCCTATTGACATGCATTATGGAGGAAGACTAAACTTTTTATTTTCTTTTTTCCTCATAAAAAACAATTTAGATGCTATTCTATATCTAATCAAATGAAACTCTCTAGTACATAAAAAAAAATAGAATAGTCAATAACCCAAACAATTACATGACCAAAAGAGCCTACCCTTCAAGAGAAATTCACCAACAAACCAAATATTGCCTAAAAATCTACATCATATGCCATACATATGAATTAAGGCCTTTAAAATTACAAGCAAGCCAAAATTCCTAGAGATTGTGAAAACCATAACCATTAGAAAAAAAACCACTCTCACTAGAATCTAGGAAGCATAAACAAATATCTTTTGAATATGACTGGATGCATAAACAAGCATCTTTTCAAAAAGTGATGAAATAACTCGTACTCGCTATAGAACCATGGACAATTTCATAATGGCATTCCCTATTAATCTTCCCATATAGAAGAAATATGGAACAATGAACAATTCCTCCTTTCCTGCCAAAATCCAAACCTTAAACGAAAGACAAACCTCTCAATAAAATTCAAATCATCTTTCTAAGTTAGCGCAACCATCTTTGTAAGCCAGAACAAGTTATATCCAATTCTTACTTACTCATTAACTGAATGTAGTCACAAGTTGAACGAAACTTACGTTTTAATTGTGAAATGTTTAATCTTAAGTTTAAATAAATATATGTAAGTGAATTTGTCATTAAATTTCTAACTTGAGTTTGATTTAATAAATTTTGAATTTTTAAGAGACGTCATTATATGCCATGTATATGTTTCTAATGATTTGCTTATTGATGTTTTTTTTGCAGTTGCTGCAATGGATCCGAATGTCGCGATTCTGATTGAGCTTTCCCGCTTAAGGGGCATCAGTGCCTCTTTTCATGGCGGCGATGAGATTCGTCGCTCACTTGCATCCACCATGGATGCTATTGTTGACACTATTTCGTAGTCAACAAATATACTATATGATATCACATCATATAGAGAGAGGAAAAGAAGAGAACAAGAGGATGGATTGGACTATGTGGCAATAAGAAGGCTAAAAATAAAAAAGGAGGAAATTTTTGCATTATTCAGGGATCCTCGGATTGGAGAAATCCCAAATGCAAACCGGCCACATATATCCATTGAGTGGTGCATATACCAACCATTTATCGATAACTAGATGGATAGATGGTATATGGTCTTTGATTTGCCACCGCATAACAACAGGGAAATGCCCCTGTATTTCCTTCGAAAGATGTATGCGGAGTTCGTGTTGCATAAACACGTGAACTATTTTTCTTACTTGGAGTTTCAGGGGATCGGTGGGGGGATGCCCCAAAACTGACCCAATGCGAGGGTCAAAGACCCTAATCGCCATATCCCTGCACCTCGCGCACCATTGCATGGGCCAGATGTTCCACCTACAACTCGTGTAGTTGCTGAGACATGGGATGCTTTTTTGACACTGGCACGAGTGGTCCTTCGCCATAGCACTACTCTTCAACAGATGGGTGGGGATGCAGGACCTAGTGTAGAACCATCCACTGGTGCACCACCACCTACTCGGCCACGAGGACCTAGTGCAGGACCATCCACTGGTGCACCACCACCTACTGGGCCACGAGAACCATCCACCAGTGCACCACCATCGGTACATCCCCAGCAGAGTTCTGATCCTCACAAGTGCACATTGTGTGGTCGTCCCTGCTATTGTATTTCCACAGATGTTGCGTTCAGTGGTTTTTTGAGTGAGGTATGTAGATCTGGTTAATTTTTATATATTCTTCATTTAGTTTCCTCTTTGTACACATATATATAGTTTGAGCTTTAATATATCAATTTCGTGAACTTGCAGTTGTTGCGTTTTGACGCCAGAGACCCCTCAGACTTTGGATTGGGGTATGGCATTGCAGCGACCGATCCCTTTGTTGGTGGAGGGATCCATGATGGTATAGGCCCATCTGGTTCTACTGAGGTAAACATTCTGAAATTTCAATTTTTCAATTATGCTTGCCAATAATTTGTTAATTTCCACATACTTTACATGTTAGTTCACTACTTCTATCTATGGTCTAATATTTACAATTATTAAACTTGCAGATACCAGATTCGTCACTGGGTGGAGAGATCCACGAGACACATCATGGTACCCAAGTAAACATTTTAATATGGTAAACAATTACAGTTGTAATTTTTTAAATACATGTACATGCTTGTTGAATTATGCATACATCTAACTACATGAGTTCACTTGCTGATTGTAGGCACCGACCCAAACATTTGGGCCATTTCCTGCAGATACATCTCCTCCCAGGCCTTCCGTGGACAAGGGTCATGTGTACATGAGGCGGTACACTCCAAAAAAGACTCGAGCTGCCCACGGCCATGGAGTTTTTGAGCCCATGGTAATGTATATCCTTCGATGATATTTGTTGCTTAACTTGAAATTCGGTGCATAAGTTGTTTTTGTTAATGTTTGATTTGCATGTTTACTGCATCAGGAGCCGGAGTTAACGGAAGAAAGTATAGCATCGATGGTTGATGCTGCTTCATCAATGGCAGTTAGTCACACCGAGGTATACCTAACTATTTCAATGTCATCTTGACATAGTTTATTATTGTTGTCTATTGTTTATTCATTCATGTCTAACTATTTCAACATTTGGTGATTGTAGGCCCCAGCAGCAGGAGTAGTTCCCACCCCCCCTGTTTCGACCACAGTTGAGGCACCAGCAGCAGGAGCAGTTCCTACCCCCCTTGGTTCTACCACGGCTGAGACCATGGTAATGTGTATCCTTCGATGATATTTGAACTCGTTAAGTTGATATAGACATATAGTTTATTATTGTTGTCTATTGTTTATTCATTCATGTCTAACTATTTCAACATTTGGTGATTGTAGGCCCCAGCAGCAGGAGTAGTTCCTATCCCCCCTGTTTCGACCACAGTTGAGGCACCAGCAGCAGGAGCAGTTCCTACCCCCCTTGGTTCTACCACGGCTGAGACCATGGTAATGTATATCCTTCGATGATATTTGAACTCGTTAAGTTGATATAGACATATATTTTATTATTGTTGTTTAGCTAGACATAGTTTATTATTGTATTTTATTGTTTACTCATGCATGTCTAACTACTTCAACATTTGGTGATTGTAGCCACCAACAGAAGAAGTAGCTCCTGCCCCCCCCGGTCCAACCATCATTGATGTTGAACCAATGGCTCCGTCTGCGACACAAGGAACTGAACTCCAGGTATCACTGGATGTTGTTGAGGTGATATGTCTATTGATGACT
>LPNX010676460.1:96906-117701 GCA_001517045.1 Pseudotsuga menziesii | reverse complement strand
ACACCAATCTCATCACCATGTTTAGAATTGCCTGAATTCCAATTCCATTTACTCTTCTTAGATGTGTCTTCAAACATCTTCTTAGATTCAGACAAATTACTTGTAAATCTAGTCCTCTTAGCCTAAGTATTCAACACAGTAGGTCCGCGTCAGAATTGAACTCCCTGTACATGTGCTTGGAGGATAAAGAAAGAAAACAATTCTTTAGGATCCCAATCCTTTTCAACCAACAATCATATATAACTCAGTGACTGCAACTTGGTGAGACCTCTGGCCCAATCAATTATCATGACCTTTGATTCGCCAAAAAATATAGAAAGCTAGAGAATTTTTTTTTTTTTTTGTGAACCATATAAGCCCCCATAAGGCTAAAAGTTCATGCAATTGCTTTGTTGGATCTCTGAAGATCGAAGTGCATGGCACTAATATTACTAATAGAAGGTAGACAACTTACAAAAATTACACTTCATTGCCAAATTTGCAATTTTCCATGACACAATTAAAAATGACTAACATAAAGGACTAATTGATATTCTTCTAGCTAGTCATTTTTTATGTCGTGACTAAATTAGTCATTTATTTTAGTCATTTTTAACTCAGTCACTTATTATCTAGTCATATTTGTTAACTGGTGACTAAATTAGTCGTTAATTTTAGTCGTTTATAGTTGAGTCAATCAAAATTGCTCATATTTAGTAGTAAATCACTTGGAAAACCTGTGGTGACTAGAATTTTTAGTCACCTAGTAGCTAATTCCTCATTTTGTACTAGTGTATGACCAGGAAAACACGTTGTGAAACTCCTTAAATAAGGTTGTATAGATAGCAACCTCCTCCAGAGAGCAGTTTGCACCAATATATACATTTTCCACAACGTTGGGGTTCTCAGAGATGTTGATAGGTATAGTAATGGGAATGTTTTCCACATTCCTCTCGGCAAAGATTCCTTCCCTTGGTATAAGGGATTGATTGGTATATTAGCATCACGTGCCAGTCTCACATGGAACTCTTGATTTTCAATCTTGCTTAACTCTGGAAGAAAGTAGGATCTATGATGAAGATCTTCACAGATATTATCCCTCCCACTCATAGCTTCCAAAATGGATTCATATGAAGGAAAAACCATGTCTAATAAATCGTCAATATATGAAGAGTTCTCTGCCCAAGAAGGAAGATAAGCTTCTTCCGGCTCCTCTGAGACTATAGGAGGAACCAAAATGGGATCAACAGTGGTATTAATGATAGCTTGATAAGCTACTTCTGCTTCTGATAAGGGTGCTTTAGGTTCGTAACGAGAAGGAAGAATCCAAGGATCTGTTCTATCGACAACCATTGCAATAGACTTCCATACACTAGTAGAACTTAATTAATTAATCAGGGCTGGGATATCGAATGTTCCCATTAATTATGAATACATCCCATCCCCTAAGCTCTTTGAAGAAGGTTTGACCTGATCAACCAATGGAACAGTGGACTCATAATTTTCCATGCGGCCCTTTTGAGTGAAACTGAGTTGGTCTACTGTAACCAACTTCCCTTCGTACGAAAACAATACTACTCGAAGAACGACTGATGCAATTGCACACATATAATAAGTCCAAATTCTTCCTAGAAGCAAGTTATAATCCAACGGTGCATCAATTACCTCTACTTCAACAGACACTTCCTTCCCTGCCAACTTTATCTCAAAAGCTGGTAGGATACCATGTTGACAAAATGACCTTCCATCGAAAGTAGTAAGTAGGGTGTTCGATGGAACTAACTCTGGAGATCCAAGAGCCTTCCAGCAAGACAAGGACATGACACACATGGAAGCACCTTCATCAACAACTGACCTTCCAATGATTTTTCCACCATGGATGACATCTATTGACAAAGCCACATGATACAACAGGCTAATTTTGACATCAGACAAATTAAACTTCGCCATAAGGCTAAACGAATCCATAGTACATAAGGATGCTAAGAGTGTATCTCGATGGGTGGGAGAAATCTGTAACACCTCCAAAGATGACATCACACAAGGGGTTTGGGATGAATATTCAACCACAGAGTAATTGGCTGCAGCCCTAGAATTAGGATTGTGAATTTTTTTCTTAAATACACCTTTTGGTATCTTGGGCATAGTTTCGACACGTTTTTCAATTGTGAGAGGGTTAGAAGTTTCGCTTATAGACTTACCCTTCTTAGGAGCCTCCATCTCATAGTTCTTATTTCTATTCTGGAGTAATTTATGGTATTGAACCATATTGATATAATTCTGGTCAGGGGCATTAGCAGTGCCCCCTACTACATTAGAAACCAAAGATGGATTCTGTCCTTGGGGAAATGGATCCTTTAGGACATCCGGTTGTTGATTTTTGAGCATCTTCTGAGCTTGATCCATAAGAGGGCATTGATGGGTCAGGTGATCTTCCTGGAACAATTTATAGGGAAATTTCACCTTCTTCTTCTCTTTCCCCCCCCATTAGCATTGTTTGTGGGCTTTGGCTTGTTTTTGTTTCCCTCACCTTTCTTCTCTGTTTTCTTTTTCCCATCGGGTTGCTAATTTCCCTTTTGGGAGGATTGAGCAAAAACGTTTGCATTTTGGGATGAGGGGGAAGCCTTTGTTGCCTCCGCTGTAGACTGTTTAATGGAAAACTCATGGATTTGTTTTGCCAAAGACTCTACAGTGGGATATTTAACTAAACCAACCATGCCATAGGCATGGGGTCCAGGTTTAGGTTTCTCGACACTATGTGTTAGCCGCGGTGCATCAGGGATAATTTCATATAGATTCCCAAACTAAGAGTATATCAAATCTAACTGTTGTGCCTTAAGGATAGCCTCTTCCTCATTAGTTACTCCTGAAGTGGATACATCCTTAGATATACACGGCAATAAGGACTTAAGGAACCATTCTAACAAAAACTCGGGAGGGATAGTGGCCTTAATGAGCCTCTTCCACCTTCGCAACTCTTGGATGTGATTCAAAATGTGAGTGGCTTTGTCCTGCCGAAAGGTGGACAATAAGTTTATGCTGACATCATACCGGACAGGAAGTTGGAAATGGTTAAGGAACACATTAGCTAAGTCCCAAAAACTATCAAACGTAGCAGAGGGAAGTTCAATGTACCACTTTGTTGCAACAATAGTCAAAGTTCTTTGGAACAATCTCAACCGAACGGTGTCATCGTTCAGTGAGTTGGAAGAGTACCACAAGTGAAAAGTGGTGATATGAGCTCCTGGGTCTTCACCAACTTTTCTTTCTAATTTTGGAATATCCGAGGGTAACTTGGTGGGGACAAGTGGCTAGGTGGAATCATGTTTCACGGGGTCATTCATTAACTTGGACAAATCTGGCAAGTTTAAAGTTGCTTGGAAAGGAATTTTGGGCCTAACCGGAGCTTGAAATGTAACGTCCTCGACCCTCCGACCAGCGAAGAGGACGCTACCATGGCATTAACCATCCGAGCAACCGCCCCATGAACATGTATGTACATAAAATGCTGAAACAAAATGCTTTGAACTAGAACATGCATACATGATTATTTATCATACAGTGGAAGCAAACATATCATCATACAAGCATTCAACATGTTCATCATATTCATTAACAGTAAATATGATTGCAGAAGTAAAATAGACAAGATTACTTATCTCATAAAGAACTCATCCCGCAACCAGCTACGTCGCTACAACGTTCCACCCAACCATAGGCTAGCATGCTCCTAAATCTCTCAGCAATGCTGCCACCCTCGAGCTGGGCATGACTCCCCAAGGAACAAGGAACAAGTAGGCTTACACATAGCCAAGGATACACAAAACACAACCAAGCCAACACAATTGGGTTTATCAAGCCATCAATAAGATAGCCAAGCCAACATGGTCAGGTTTATCAGGCCATCAAGGAGCTGGGAAAGGCTAAATGCTAAGCTAGTGATCCCATTACAGAGCTAGGAACACCTACACCAGAACTAGCTTGACTTCTAAGACACCCACACACACCCAACACAAGGAATCAGTCCCTTCTCTACTACACAGTCCCTCAGGCCCTAAATTCCCTTCCAATGCTATTTAGGGGTTGTATAGAAGAAATCCATCTCTCTAGCTCTATCTGTGTGGTTTCCAAACACACCAGGTTTATCAAGAAAACCAATCCCCCATCCCTGCTCCCAACATAGTCTGAAAACCAACCACTGCATACACGCAGTCACACAAGCGATTCACAGCTTAGGAAAGGAAAACAACTCCTAAGTCGTTCTTGGCCCTATCATGGCCAAAATGACTCCAAAACAACCTACAACAGTCCCAAAATGTAAAACAGACACAACCAGCAATGTGGGGAAACAACAGTCCGTTCTAAACAGTGAAGCCACCAGGAAGACTTACACAGATCGCAATGGGGAAGGAAAATCAGCCTCCCAACCTGTGTGTGAGAGAAATTTACACCAGATCCCAATATACGGATGGAAACACACCAGATACCTCTCTATGGAAAATGCGAATGACAGTCGAAACGACTCCCTCTCTTGGCTGCGTGAGACCAAACAGAAAAAAGAATCCTCTGCGTGAGACACAAGACATTTTTCCCTGCATGAGAATGAGCGACAATGGAGAATGGAGAGTGGGAAGTGCGGGAGATTTTTTCCAGCACCGTTGGGGAGAGAGAGTGGAAATATGGGTGTAGTCCTTTCTCCTACCCAACATGAGGCTCGATTTACTGGTGGAGTGCACGTGTGGACAAGGACTGACAATCCTGCCACACTCCACTCCCCAGCAATGACTGCCTCAACTACTCAGCAAAGCATTAGAGTGGTAGTTGGATAAGACAAGGGAAGTTGAGCAATTCAAACAGGGTGGTGACACATGGATTTTCCCCCATAGCCCAAGGTTTGACAATTTCCCCCCCTTATCCTTGTGAGAATCATGCCCCTTCTCAATTTAGTTGCCGCGAACATAGTTGGTTGGGTTATTTAATTAAAGATGCATATTTACATGATGACAAAACTTAATATATGTCGTATACCACGATAGACCATCGGCAACAATTCTGTTCGCCGAAACATAACATAACTAAATCGATGGTGGGGCTTTTGCCTTTAGCTCCACACCACGATCCATTACAATATATACATCATGTACATTTAATGCAACGTGGTCAAAACTGGGTTGTTACATGAAAAGCATGAGCTTGGGAGGTAGAAGGACTTGCCCCCATGTTCCCAAAAGTAAAGGCGGGGTTGACCCCAGCTACCGGTTGCGAAGTAGTTGGACTACTTTGAAAAGGATTCCACCCATAAGCCAATGGGTTATTCATATGTGGTGCAGTGTATGTGGCTTGAGCTGCTCCAGTTGAAACTAGAGTTTGGAAAATAGGAGCAGTTATCCCTCTGCTAAAAAGAGAGAATGGAGAGCTCGTGAAAGGAGCCGAAACCGATGTTTGGAAACCTTGACCATAAGAGTAAGTATTTCCAAACTGCATCCCTACATATGCAGGTGTGGGGCCTACATATGGAGTGGATGGGGGAATGTACCCCCCATTCCACGAAAAATGTTGGACAAATGAAGAGGATCCAATAGGACCACTCTGGGAAATGTATGCAAAAGAGGGTGAAGCAAAAGGTGCACTGGGAATCCCAGTGACCACCCCACCAGAAGTGCCTACTACATTTGTGGAAGCTAGTGGTTTAACCACCCGACTAGCTGGAGTTAAGGGAGTAGCAGGTATATTTGTTCTAGGAGTACCAACCGGGGGAGGTGGCACTCCTTCGGCTGGAATAGCTGATATGGGGGTAGATGGACTCTCTCCTGCACTAGCAATAATTCTACTTACAGGAACACCAATCACAGGTGAATTGAAAGGACGAACCTGGACGATCACATGATCGTTTAAGTCAGTAAGAGGTGAATTAAAGTTTCTTGAAAACTTGTTAGCCTCCAAGTCTTCTATCTCTCCATTGTTTGTATCAAAATGGTTTGTCCTAGGTTTCGGTTCACCTGGAACTTCACTAATTCCTACTGGTTCAAAAGAACCGCCTGTGTCTAATCTCCACCTTTGAGGGGGTTGTGGAGGCTCCACTGTAGTAAACAGAGGAAGGTTTTGCATCCTTCTTGACCTTCTGAGAGGTTGATCATCCACGATTGAAAATTAGCTCTTCACACACCCTAAGGTCGGCTAAACACAAACAAACCAAACGACAGTCACTACAAAATTTCCTAAAGCCACAACAAACACATAGGGTATAAGATATGCTTCCGAGAAGAAAACTGAGATACAATTACTTGGCGTCCCTATAGATGTTATTAGGCACAATCGGAGGAATCACCCACCTCCCTCCAACACCTTCTACCGGGGTTACCTTCCAAGCATGTTCAAGGTCAACCCGAAATAGCCTTCCGGTGTACCTGTGTATGAACCCTACATGTAAAAGAGACTAAAGGCTACCGCAACTATATTGACAGTCTGGGGGGACAGTCGTAAGCCTGGTTCATACGCATGGGCAAGGTATAAAATCCCAAAACCTTGTCAACAACGACACCGCACGGTGCCAAGAGGGTGGTATTGACAGAAGTCCCCAGATGCGCAAAAACCTTGGTCTATGCTTTGACAAGGAATCAGAGGGTTATCTCCTCAATCCAAGCCTCTACGCGACCTCGTGCTTAACTCCCGTTTGAGAGGAGCTTCCCATATACAATCAACATAGAAGAGGGTTTACCTATTGATTGGCCAACTACGTCTAAATTTAAACACTTGTGGAGCGTTAAAAATCCCTATTCCACAATTCTAGCCTAAGCTAGTTGGTGTATGAGCCTATAAAACAAAACTTACTAATAATTTTTAAATTATATCGTTTATTTTAAAGGGTTGTTTTAAGTCAGAAGGTAAATGGCATGAAATACTGTGGTGTTATAGACTCATTAAGAAAAAGTAAACTGATGTATAAAGCAAATTCCAAAGTAAATTGCAACTACTTAAACTAAAATTCTTTTCTTTTTGCAAATATAAGCTAATGAAATTGAAACTAAGTGCGAGAAAACCAAGACTTCCTTTTATAATTTTTGGAATTTTATTTGAAAAATACTGAAAAGAAAACAACTAAATGCAACTAAATGCAAAAGTATCAAATGTTTTTTCTTCACTTTTTCAAATTCTTCAAAAACTATATTGCACCTAAATCAGAATTTTGAGCAAGTTTGAATAATCAAAGCATATAATAAGTGAAATGAAGTATAAAGGACCCAAAATGGCCTACTTCAACAAAATAGGAAAAAGACTCGAAAAAAACATGAGTTGGAGAAACTATTGAACCCAAAAATTCCACTAGATTCACAAAAGAACAAGTGACAAACTGACACCACAAAATGCAGTACAAAGTATAAAGTATCTAAATCCCTGATCACTGACCTAGACACAAAGCATTGAACTCATAAACCAAGCAGGAGCACCAACTTCAAATCGCAATATGAAAGAAATTCAAACAAAAAGGTTCAAAGGCTTGAAAGCAAGAAACCAGTGTGACACATAAGACCTCAAACTCATAGAGTCATGCCAGTAACAGAAGACTTCCCAACAAACAAACAAAAACCAAAGAAGATAGGGACAAGCAAACCCTACCCAATTTTTTTGCTGCTATAGGATATATGCGACTATGTATGTAGGAAACCTGCGTACGATACGCAATTGTCTTATATATCAACCCGTGTATACAAGGTCTTATACATGACTGTGTACAACAACAACCAGGGGATACAAGGTCTTATACGCAATTGTGTACAACAACAACCCGCATATATAGCTAAAAAAAATTTAAAGAAAAAGAACTAGTAAAGGCTTCTGGGCACACTACACTGTAAATCAAAAGCAAGATAAAAATTACCACACTCGGAATCAGAATAAGAACAAATACTGGTAAAGCACCTACAGGATGAACCCACAAGAGGCTGGACTACTCCCCAACGGAGTCGCCAGTTCCGTTGTACAGGACAATACACCCTTGTAACCTAGGGTCTGGGGTTTCCAACTTACTATTAGACTTGTAGACAATTAGCTTTTACAGAAAATGGAATGAGAATAGGAAGAGATATTGGTTTACCCGATTTATGATGGTTGATCCAAGCTCGGTCTTCTCTCGTTCCAATATTCTCCAAAGCTTCTAGGGATGCTTCTCTTCACCTGCAAAGAGCCAATTATTCAAGCAATATCTCATATATATATATATACATCAGAGGTTAGATGAAAAGTATATAAATAATATAATTGAACATATTCACTAAACCAATATACATGAGATAAACACAATACAAGATTGGAAGAAGAATTCTCTTTATTAACAAATAGTGAATGGGTAAGAATACAACCCAGCTTCTGACACAAGGAATCCTCTGCAACCGAGGACTTTGAGTTCTGTTGATCCAAGAATCTGAATGTATACCACCAGCATAACTTTTCTCTTCCAAAATTGATTGATTAACCCCATCCCAAGGCCTCTATTTATACTTTGGGAAATAGAGGATTCGAAGGTTAGGATGGTTGAGATAGTTGGGATAGTTATGGATTAAGGACCAACTAATCTCATCTAATCATGATTTATATTTTTTTAAGGTTGAATCAAGGAATACAGAACTATTAATATAGGCACGGCGTGTATGAAACGTGGGTTTCTCAAAGGGAACTTGTGTATGCAAAGTACACGGCGGTTGAAATGGACATACTCGTGTATGACACGTGAGTTGCAATACACATAGTTGCGTGTGCAACCCAAAACTTAGAATAAAAATATATAAGGCTGGTCTGAGGATAATGCATCAAAGGTCATGCACATCTATAGTTTTTTTGCCACTTCAATCCAAATTGTCCTTTTTTGTACCGACATGATGAATGGCAGCACTCGAACGTAGAAGTGCCATTTTGTCTGATAACAACAACCAACTTTGATATTTTGGATAGAGGCACAAGATCTACCATGTTTGTTTATGTATTTTAGGGAAGATATGAATTCTACTTGATTTTTTTTTTAGTTGTATGCAAGATTGCAATATAATTGACAAAATTTTCATATTTGTTAATTTTGGTTTAGATTCACAATGATGCTTGCAAATATACATATGAAAATAGTGAAGTTCATTTGTTTTTTATGAGTTAATTGGGGTTTTGGATTACACTGGGTATGCAAATAACTTATGCAAACTTGCAATGTGCTTGACAAACTTTTCATATTTGTGAATTTTGGTATGGATTCACAAGGATGCTTGTGAATATGCATATGGAAATAGTGAAATTGATTTGTTTTTTATGAGTTAATTGGGGTTTTGGTTTCCATTGGGCATGTGAATTTTGGGTATGAATTTTGGTAAATAGTCAAAATTATTTGGATTTTATGATTAAATTGGGGTTTTGGTTTCCATTGGCCATGTAAATTCCATTGGGGTTTTGGTTTTCATTGGTTTCCATTGGCCATATAAATTAAAATATTTTGGTTTAATTTCAAATTATGGAAAAGAAAATAATGAATATAAGGAAAAAAGCATGAGAGGATTTGAGGAAAATACCCCACAAAGAAGAGGTTGATCCCAAGGTGGAGTTTCTTGCCTTTTGCTCACCCAAAGCGCGTTCGTCCTCACTCATTATGGTCCGTCGAAGCTCCAATCAACACAGCGTTGTGGCGAAAATGATGGGCTCAGCCTGTTTTAACCATAAAACAGGTTTTAGTAAAAGCGAGCACATTTTTTCAAAGTAAAATGAGAGCACGATTTGTAATAATAAAACAAGGGCGTGTTTTTGTTTAATATCCTAATTGGCATGCATGTTGGCATCCTTGGGAGTAGGCTTGGCAGGGTCGGGATTTCTTGGGATGATTTCTATTTTATGGATCAAGAGTGATTGAATTCACTCTACCATTGCATATAAAAGGTCCATCAACTTTGTGCACTCACCCATACTCTATCATTCAATTATGCTCCAAGCGTCCAGACTCTCGAACTAGCCATAGCTGATGAAATCACGAGTCCATGGCTAGTAGCATAACCACCTTACATTATAGAACATGTCCCATCAAACAAGTGATCGTTGCTGCATACAAAAAACCATAAAGAGATTTGAAAAACATGGTTTTGGAGGATTTGAACCCTAAAAGAAGACAAGGTTGTGGAGCATAATTTTGACGATTTGCAGAATATCATGATGGCCTTTGGCCTACAACAATGAAAGAAATTCCCATATACAAATCCAAGAAAAGAGATGATATTATGAAATGAAGAGTAGTAATGAAAATGCAACCATACTATGATCCTAGGAAATGAGAATGTAAGTCTCCTTCCCAAATGCAGTTATGCTAAAAAAAAAAATTTAAGTATTAGATCATATCAATCGTGTTATCAATAATAGCCTACATATTCTTAATTTATACTAATGTAATAGTTACTATAAGATCCAAACCATAGAACAATTTTAATAAATTTTATAATATCAAAACAAGCCATTGCAAAGTCACATAGTAACAAAAAAAATCAACTATTGTAGTATTAAAACAAATTCATAACCATTAAAAATGTTATTTCCATTTTTTTTATAAAGAACTTATATTTGAATAAAAAATAATTACATCAACAAACATTTAGATATTATTTGATACTTTGGACTTTGTTGAAGAGACCAACAAGATTAACTCGAGAGTAACAAGTGTACAACCAAGATTCGTCCTCATGGTCATCATATCTTGTTATGCTTAAACACATCTTGATTAAGATTTAAATAAGCTTCAATTAAGCTAAGCGGATATCATTTTTTGTTTTTTGTTTTTTTCATATCAGTTTTTTTTAATAAATAGTATTTGTTTTATATTTATATTAAATAGCTTAATGTTTATGTTATATTATAAATGGATAACTATATCGATCTAATAATTAATTTAATGTTTAGCCTTTGTTTACATCCATCCATCTCCACAAAACTAAGTATCTAGGTGAGCTTATTGGCAGTCACCAGCCACTTTACTTATGGATGTGGAGTAAAAACATGAATATGTGTGTTTGTTTTTGTTTTTGTTTTTTTATGAGAAAACAATGTTTTCTTTTGAGTGCAATTTTTTGGTTGTTAACAATTCAAAAATTTCATAGTTTTTTTACAATGAAAAAGTACATAGATTGTACTAGTGCATCTCTAAATTTTCATAAATGTTTCATGAATATCTTCATAAATATTTGGAGTTTCATCACATATTTTTATAAAAAATTTATAGCTAGTGCATGCTAGTTATAAAGACATCAATCTTGTGCCACGAGTCCATCCATATCTTAGTCTTGTTCGGTTAATAATTGAACCAACTTTCACTATTTACTTTATTAGAGGCTTAAGTTTGTTGTGCAATTGTATCCACGTATGAATTTATATCTAAGTAAATCATATTTGGGTTTATAAATTATCTAGGACAGTGAAAGTTAAGTTGTGTGTGATGGATGTGTTTTGAGTTGAGCATTAAACAACTAGATGGAAGAAGTTACATGTAACTTGAAAACAACTTCTAGACATAGTTTTAAATGATTTAAACTATCATCGCCATTTAAATTTAGATAAATAATAATGATGAAATGTGTGGTAGACTTTGTTGAGGTTACAATTTTGTTGTTGTCTAATTGTCAATTCTCAACCATCTAAACATTTGACAAGCTGAAATTGGAGTAACCCTTCAATTGCAAAGTTGCAAAATAGTGGTCAATTTCATTATTGAAGGGCCTGATGGAAAATTAATTTTTTCATGCATGGCAAAAACTGTTTTTCCCTTGTATGAAGGGTAAAATAGGTCCTAAGGGGCATTGAAGACTTCAAATTTGAAGCCTACGTGAAAGGCACCCTAGGAAATAGCCTCTAGCCTTTATTTCTAAAGAGGCGTCCTACTTCAGTGGACTCTTTTGCCTCCTGGTCTCGAACTAATGCCTTCTCTTTGATATGAAACAGGTTTGAAGTAAGTTATCGATAATGACAAGTTTCTTTGAAAGCCTTGATAGAGAATAACAAAATGTGCATTCCAATCTCTTATTTCTTTGGATGGTCTCGTGGGATTGATTTTCAGCACCCCCAAGTGATCTCCCCAGAGTAGGTGTTATTCCTTTGTAAGAGAAATTCACAGCAATTGCAAGCAAGCCTTCACGATCTCCAGGGCCGTATTAAAGTTGATCTTCATGATCCCGAGGACCATACACAAAAGCGTTCATCTCTGGAAAGGGTTGAAAAATATTGTCGAAAACTCTCCATAATCCTCGATTCAATTTGCATAATTCGATGACTATACTCCTAGTTAATAACATCCTTCATCATTTCCATCAGGGGGTCGACCAAAAGGTTGAATCTAGCCTAGTCTAATAAAACAATGAGATGAAACAAGTTTGTTTGAAAGCTGTCACAGAGATGATCAAACAATGCATTCCCATCTCTTATTTCTTTGTAGAGTCTGCTAGGATTGCACATGAGACAATGAAGACAACTTTGCCTCAGTCCCAAGCTATCGTTAGAAAGTAGGCGTTTTTCTTCTCTAAGTGGAATTTACAGCAATTGCAACCAAATCTTCATGATCTCCTGCATCTCTTTCTATTGATCTTGGAAGAAGATTCCAATAGCTTGTAGAAAGTTCCAAATATATATTAATTCAGTTTGCAGAATCTGACGTTTATCCTTCTCATAAATAACATCCATCATTAGTTCGATGACTTGGTCAATTGTGGTGTTTCCTACAACTGTGGTGACAGTTTCCATGGCTTTATTATTATTGTGGGAGAGCAATGCAGAGAAATAAAATGGGAGGATTGTTGCAATGGATTTCTTTTTATTGTGGGAGAGTAGTGCAGAGAAATAGATATGCATAACAGAGCGGCTACAATAGAAGTTGATAAGAGGTTTGGCTATATAGAGCTATGGCAAGTTATATGCAAAGGCTATGGAAAGTTATAGCTAGTTGAGTGGCCTAAGGCACAAACCCAACTAACCACAACCATGTTTATGCTTTTATTTTTATTTTTCTAGCTCAATCATGAACCTTGTGGAAGGGTGCAGCCCTAACTCCATCATCATCTATTATTGAAAAAGTAAATGGTAGTGAATGTGTGTTGTGGAAAGGAGTAACCTGTAAATTTTACAATTGTTTTCATATATAATTTACATTATTGAGGTCGCAGTTGCAATGGAAAATCCCCTCAACTTGGAAACCTGTTACATGCCTAACTCTTGGATGAATGAAATTTATAAATAAATTACACAGTGGTTTCATGCATGGCACTGTAGCTTTGGGTAAATTGTGTGCTAGTATATTGTTGTTATATATTGTTACCAAACTGCTCATATATCGATATAGATCTTTACTTCTTATACTTCCAGGGCTTAATTGATGATGTGCGGAAGTTATCCTCTTGTAGATAGCTATGGTGGAAAATATCCCATAAATTTACTTATTAAACTTAATAAGTTTTGAATTAAGTGGTTTCTTTCAACTGCATTTTATAAATTTGTTGTTACATTAAAGTGTTGGATTTTTATAAGTGTTTATATATGTGTGTTTATTTTTAAAGAAAAAGGATTAATAAATGTTAGGTAATTATTTTGATTAACTTTACCGATTAGTAAAAGTTTCATATTTGTATTTGCATTGAATTATTATGTGTGTTGCATTATTGAATTAATAGTATTTACACTGGGAATATCAATCCAAATAATTACTAGTAATCGAAGTGGCCAAAACCAATGTTTTCATACTTGACAACTCTCAATTCACTCAATCTTAGTGTTTGTGAAACCAACCATCAACTGTTATACGCATGGATTAACTTGTTGTGTATCAACCTATAAAAGTGATGACTTCTTTATCTTCAGCATTGGGATAGGAGATCACTACATTTGGATTGAACTACCGCAGTGAGAGAGTTGGTCTCTGCTAGAACGATGTGTTAGCACAATAAGCCTTCCACCAAGATAGTGGTTGTAACTTGCAGTGAGGAAGTAAGATGGGTTTTTTCACTACTAATAACTGATATATTTAGATATCCACTTGTTTTTATACATTTAAATGTTAAAGATTAGAAGAAGAAGAAAAAAAGATGAAGCAAATATATGATGGAACACACAATGGGAAATTGAATTTCATGGGCAATATAATTACCTTCTCAATATTAACGCAAGTATTTATAAGACTACATAACAGTAAAACCATAGGTAAATACCATGGGTCATGGAATACTATGGCTCACTAATTCTACCTAATGTGACCAACTCAACTACTCAACTAACAAACTAATTAATGCACTATTGATAGTGGTCCATTGAAATTATAATTCTTAACACACTCCCTTAATATCAACTAGGACAATACTTCTAGCACTATCAATGCAAAAATACGCTTGTCGATCTAAGTCTCAAATAGGCTTACATTTCATTCAAAAACTCTAGCTTCACTTTTTTCCTTGAAGTGTACTTGGACTTCTTCTTCTTTGTCTTATGGATCTTGATGCTAAATAGTTGTTCTTCGAAGTCTTCTTCAACTTTTGGAACATAGTGAAATTCATCTTCTTATGTTTCAACATGGTTTTTCTTGCTATCTATTTTACCTGCACACTGAAAATTTTTGTTAGAAAAAATATGAACATATTTCAGCTCTTCTTGAAGAGCACTCACATCTTCGAGTTCTTCATCAATGGTAGCTACTTCATCATTTGCATGTACCCACTGTGCATCCTCCATTGCTTCTTCAAAACTTGTGGGTTGAGAAGAAAACAGAGAAGACTGTAGATGTTCATCACTAACAGGAGTCTGCTCATAGATCTCCCTCAAACTTCTAGTTTTTTAGTTTTGGGGTGGACTGCATGTTGTTGCTTCTTTTGTGCTTCTATCAACTAGTTGTTGCTCATTCTCAACAATTGTTGCAACTTCTATGTTGCTATCAACTATCTCTTGCAAAGATAGACTATCACTCACATCACTAGGTACTACAACATTAATAGGTTTAATGTCATCAGGTAAAACAACTGGATCAACAACCCTTGCTAGGATTACATGATCATTGACTGCCTCATAAACAAAGTCTTTTCAACTCTCTTCCACTTCACTGTGGTATTCATGGTGCTTTGTGTGACTTGCAAAGTCACTTTCTTCTACAACTAATTATTCACTAAATACTTCTTCCAGTACAATTTATGCTCTTTTTGGAGTATCAACTTCTACAACATAATGAAATAGTTCGAAGTCTTTTCAACTCTCTTCCACTTCACTGTGGTATTCATGGTGCTTTGTGTGACTTGCAAAGTCACTTTCTTCTACAACTAATTATTCACTAAATACTTCTTTCAGAACATTTTATGCTCTTTTTGGAGTATCAACTTCTACAACATAATGAAATAGTGAATATTCTATACTGTCTTGTATGACACATAAGGAAACAACATGCCTTGTTTCTTTTTGGAACTCAATCAAAGCCTTAAATGAATATGGATCTCTAGGATATTCTTCAACTATGAAATGCCACAAATATTGTAATTTCAACAAATTTCTTACTTTGACTGCCCATACATCATAATAATCTCAATCAAATATTTTTCATAATCCTTCTAGTGTTAATATATTTCTTACCTCTTCAATATATTCTGGTAGTGCTTCTGGTAGCTCCATCTTCAAGCTTCGATCTTCTGGAAAAATGTTGTAACATTGTCCAATCTTTTGGCTCAGCGTCAACAATACTTTCTCTTCAACTTGTGAAATTTTTCCTTCGTGTAGCCATATTGATATGAATAAAAAGAGATCTCCCTCTCTTTTTATGAACTATTTAAAACAGGCACCGCAACTTGTATAGCTAGCACCGGATCACCACACTTTGGCTAAGAAAAGACAACGATGGTACCGCACTTTTGATGAAGAAAATATGCAGTGGTTTCACACTTTTTCTGTGCAAAATGTGCGGCGTTGCTGAGTGTACCGCAGTTCTCAATAGAGATAAGGTGCGGTGATGCTCCAACAGAGACAAAAAAAAGAAATAAATATGGTAAGAGGAGAGTGTTTCATCTTTCAGAATTTGTCACCACTTCTGGGTGTGCGTGTTATTTGCACTGTGTGAAAAGGCTTATCTAGATAAGGATAAGGCCATACACTATGATACCATGTTAAAGATTATAAAAACAAAGACAAATCAAATATATGATGGAACACACAACGCGAAATTGAATTGCATGGGAAATAGAATTACCTTCTCAATATTAATGCAAGTATTTATAAGACTACATAATAGTAAAACCATAGGTAAATACCATGGGTCAGAGAATACTATAAGTCACTAATTTTACCTAATGTGACCAACTCAACTACTCAACTAACTAATTAATTAATACACTATTGATAATGATATGTTGAGATAACAATTCTTAACATTAAATAATAGTGTTAGAGAAAGATCTATTTGTGGAGAACAAACATATTGCCCGATAAACCTATCATATGAATACCAACGACTTCTCTTTAGAGAGAGATTCGTTTCCAGAATTCCATTTATTAATTGAAGAATAATGTGTTGAATACTAAAAGCAATATTCGATCCCTGTATAAATAAATGTAGAGAAAGCATAACTCGAATTGTGTATATTCTTTTGGAGATAATTTAAAGTTAATATTTGTTGTTGATGCTATTCTTTTGAAGATAGTTTAAAGTTAATATTTATTGTTATTGCTGAAGTTTTTTTTTTCAGAAGAAAAAATCCTATCCTTGGTATTCATATTGAATCAAACGGCATTGTAAATAATTGGTGTAAGACCAATACAGACATCAACAAGAGTAATGATCTGAGCCAACAGGTAGAAAGGTCAAGACCATAAAGGTCTATACTTAGCATACAATGATAGGGAGCATAAATATCCCATGAAAGACAAGAAGCCATCTATCCGAGAGCATAAGGAGAATCCAGAAGACCCCTCCAAGAGGACCATCATCATAGATAAAAACCAGATCAAATAAAGTTCCAAAACCAGTACCATAAAAAGAGAAAGAGCCCAGCTTTGGTACTAAAATAATAAACTCAGAAAAGTTTATAATCTCCATACATAATGACAGAATCGTCATATAACTCAGATATATGACATAGGCCTGAGTCCAGATCTAAGGCCTCTTTGGAGAAGCCATCCGCAGTCTGATTGTGCTCTGGGTATATGTGTTGTAAGCCTAGGATGATAAATTTTGGCATCATTTGTCTAATGGTCTCACACCAGTTATCTAAAACCAGGAAGGACAATGAGGCCATGCCCAAGGCCCAATTAATAATAACTGATGAATCTCCAAATATGTGCAGATATGGAAGCCCAAAATAATTTTCCCAATATAAGAGGACCCACAAAGCTAGAAGTTTAGCTTTGGTATTAGTGCTCGAACCACATCCCAGTTTGATATGAAAGGAGTGCACTTTACTGATACCTATGAGGATGCATGCACCCCCCTTTCCAGTCGAAGCTGCACCATCGAAGAACCCCACCAGGTAATTCAGCTCCAGAGGAGGCCCAATAATCCTGGACTTAGTTTTCCTCTCTGGAACAGGAAATATATGGATAAGAAGACAAGTCATGCTGGAGAGAACTCCCAGAGGAGTTCTGGAATCATAAAAAATGATCCGATTTCTAGTTTTCCAGATGCACCAAAAAACAAAATAGGAGAGATAGTGCTACCTAGGATTGATCCTAGCCCAATTTTCCAAGATTGACCCAGGAGATACATCAGATATAGACCAAGAGCATTGTAGGGAAAAACTCAAAGAAACAAATAAAGATCTGGTTACAGAGCAATCCATAAAAAGATGGTGTACGGATTCCTCCCCCAAAAGGCACAAACCACAACGACCAGGTCCCTGCCAACCCCTGGCCATCAAGTTATCCCAAGTTAAAACATGATTGTTTAAATCCAACCAGACAAAGCACTTAATATTTATTGGAAAGGATAAGTCCCACAACCCAGACAGTGTTTTATCCATGCATGGACACAGATGAGAACTGACAATCAGATCATATGCAAGGGCAGCAGTAACCCTGCCCAATTTTTTATTGTGTGCCCATATTAGTGAGTCCAGTTCCTGTCCCAAATAGATGCCACCAAGCTATAGGCCCGAGATATAAGCATCCCAAACAGACTTCCAAATGCCCCCAAGTTCCAAGTCCTCGGCTAATAACCACAACAAAGGATAGTCCACAGAGGGGTGATGCGTGTGCTATAAAGAAGTGATCCCATAATCACTCAAGTAGATGATCAGATCAGGATCAAAATATATGCAAGGTTAAACACCAATGATAGGGTCAGCACCAATAGGTACATCCAAACCATTTCCAACCTTCCAGCTAAGACATCTGCCAATCCAAGCGAGGGTCTTGATAAAACCATTCTAGACAATGGAGGAGTTTCTGAACGCAAAATTTTTACCCCTAAACCAGTCTTCTAGAGACTTATATTTTAGGTATTTTGCAGAGAGAACACGTTTCCAGATACCCGGTCCATTTAAGGCCTTCCAAAATCTACTGAGCCTTAACGAAATACTGAACCAGGGTAATGTTTTATGCCCCAACCCCCAAAAGCAATAGGCCTGGCAAGCATCTGCCAATCCACCATATGGAATCAGAATCTATTCTTACATGAACCCCAAAGGAAAGAGAATATCAATTGACGCATCTTATTCAGAATAGAGATAGGAATCGGGGCCAGGGAGAGCCAATAGACAGGTAAGCTTGTAAGCACAACCCTGATAAGTACAAGTCTACTTCCAAGAGAGAGAAGTTTATATAAGCGATTGCTGAAGTTATTATAAATCCCACACTCAATGTGGGGTATCCCGTATAATTAGTCAAAATATAGGTTGATATCATTACGTAAGTATTTAGGTAAATGAGAGTTGAGTGCTCCATTGCTCAAAATATTATATCCCAACCATAACCATTTGTTATTTAACTTGGGAAGTTAAATTTACTAGAAAAATGAGGTAGAACATCTACAATATATTAAACATGGAATACAATAAAGATCCACAATATATATATATATATTTTTATAGTTAACAAATATGCCATTGGTACTAGTTACCAAATATAAATATAGATATTTTAGTTTCTATTTAGTGTAAATTTCTCTAAATAATCATAGTTTTGTTATTTAGGTTGCAATGTCAAATATCACTAATCCCAAATATGGTACAAATGAATGGTGGAAATTGGATGTGTATTGCTCATATACAATTGTTGTTATAATAGAAGACATAAAAAAAGACATGTTGAAGATAGCCATTTGAAGATAAATGGTCCTATGAAAGAAGTTTTGGAGGATAATGAAGAAAGGAATATGGATGCCCACTAAAATGCAAAATAATGATTTAGCAATTGAAACTAGTAGTGGTTTACCCAAAATGGATGTTGAAGACAATATTAATCAAGGGCCAAATAATGAGAGTATACATAACGACTATATGGAAAGTGATGGTGACCATGGGCAGGAAGAAGAATAAATAAATATTGAACCCAGTGCAAGAGAGGTTATAAATTCAATTAATATGAACAATAACGGAAACTTGATGATACCGATATTCCACATATGGCAAGGACACCACTTTATGCTGGTGCATAATGTTCTATATTGTAGGCTATTTTATCCCTTCTTAACTTGAAATTTGTCCATGTGGACAAACAATAGTTTCACTAATCTTGTAATATAAATGATTGGCTTCTAATTTTTGTTTAGAGGAATCTAAGAAGGATGAATTTTTATCTCATATGAACAAGGTATCTACAATTGTACCTCCCAAAACAATTATTGGTAGTGTGAGTGAATATATGAAAAGTGGGTGCATCCATGGAGGTGGGTTACAATTTCTGGCAGTGAATTTTTGGAAAAATGCAAAAAACACATCCTCGATCGAGGTCTTCATACCTTGATCGAGAGTTTAATAAGCGCTCGATCGAGGGTTTAATAAGAGCTCGATCGAGGTTTTGTTTAAGCCTCGATCGAGCTCTCGGTAAAGCCTCGATCGAGGTATTGATACCTCGATCGATGGTTTACCAATAGCTCGATCGAGCTACTGACCTCAATCGATATTTGTACCTTGATCAAGGTTCCTGTTTAAAAAATATATATAAAAAGGGTCGCGGGTAGCCGCGACCATTTGCCCCATTTTTGCACAAAAATCCCTTGATCGAGCAAGCACCTCGACCAAGCATTTGCGTCTCCGGACACCTCAACCGAGTAGCTACACCCCCAGAGACCTTGACCGAGCTACCACGCAAGCCACGCCCCCTTTCACCACGATGTCGGAGCGGAGAGGTAACCCCCAAACCTTGTTGTTTGAAATTTAAATGGAATTTTAGTTTTTTTTTTAAGTTTTAAAATGTTAGGTTAAAATCGAAAAAAGCCATTGTTATAGATTGTTTTAGGTTTGTCTTTTTTGTCTAATATGTTTGCAATGTGTGTCGGAAAGAAGAAATGCTACCGGTAGCGTTTAAAATTGAAATTTGTTTTTTTATTTAAAATTTAATTTTTGTTTTATATATATATTGTCAACTGGTAGTGTTTATGTTGCCGGTTTAATTTTTTAATGTGTTCCCGACAAGCAGAAATGCTGCCCAAATTTTTTCAATCCTCTAATAATACACAGAGGATTGAAAAAATTCAAATTTGTTAAATTTGAAATTTAAGTTTATAGTTTGTATAAATATTTCTATCAACCGACAGTCGTTTATGCTGTCAGTTTAGTTTTGAAATGTGTGTCGAGAAAGCAGAAATCCTGCCCAATTTTTTTCAATCCTCCGAGAGTACACGGAAGATTGAA
>LPNX010676460.1:65106-87593 GCA_001517045.1 Pseudotsuga menziesii | reverse complement strand
ACAAAATTATATTTACATTCTAAACAATTTAACATACATATAAAAATTATGAACTAGAACACTATGAAATTGAATATGTTATGCAATATGAAATTATATGAATATACGAATATGAAATTATATGAATTAGATCACTAGCAAAAAGGAATTATATATATGAATATGAAATTGCATAACTTAAAAATAAATTATACTAATATTGTTAGCAACAGCATTTAATTCTCCGAATATATGTTGATTTGAAACCTCTTCTCCTTTCAAGGTTGCTATTTTTTTCCTCTTTCTTTCCCTATGTTTCTCTCTTATTTCTTCGGCGTTCCTTTGATTCCTAGAAGATATTTTACTTCGACGCTTTTTTATTCCCATTGTGATTAAGATCAACAATCCACATTCATACATACAACAATATCTAAACACAATACACAAGTGTTTCAAATAGGGTAGTCAATTGTGAAAGATAAAATTAGTAACATGTTTATGTATTATGTTTTATGTTTATATAGAATTTTGTTTAAGAATTCGAGTGGGAAATGAGGTTAGGAGGGTGGTGGGAATGACATTAATGCCATCAATTCCTAGGTCCATTCCCAGACATTTTTGTATGATTTTTTTACAAAAGCCAGACATCGATCGAGGTAGCAGGGCGATCAAAGGTTGAAGAGTTACCTAGATCGAGGGTTTGATTAAACCCTCGATCGAGGGTCCGTTAAAACCTCAATCGAGGTATTTAAATACCTCGATCGAGGGCCTAAATAACAGAGAATTATCCCTCTTACAGGAAAATCAATGTTTCTATGTGCCTTCTAGGGGTGTAAACCCTGCCATTCATGGCACACAACTGAGCGGAGTTCATACTGATAGATTCGTCACTGGATCCTCTATCCATTGGGATATCATGCATGCATTTTGGCATTCATATGGGTTTCTTTTTTAATTAGTTCTAAAACTTACACTTAGAAAACCAGACAACAACTTCAAAGCAGCTCAAAGAAAAATCCGCAGGGTAAAATATACACATCCAAAAAATTCTTAAAATTGCACAGCCCACGCATCGACATGTCCTCTTCAAAAGGGTATCTTTGGTTTTTCAATTTTTGAAAATAGTGAAAAAAAAGGTTGGGATGGACACACATGTGTATAAAATGATGCTGAAATCAGATGGGGTCACTTTCGAAAAATAATAAATAATTTTATATTGCAAAATAAATTATAAAAAAATGCAGACCACGGTGCATTTTGTGTAGATCATGCTCATATATATATAATATTGAATTATTGGAGTTGGACACGAGCCACTTATTAACTTCTTCCAATTTTTAAGGTCACGGAGTTCATTAAATGACATCGAAATATTTTTAAAGAAAATATCAATTGGAAGCCAACATAATATTATACAATTTGTTTTTTTACTGCAAGTCGAAATTCACATTGCATATATGCATTTTGAGGGCTTCTATCTAGCACATGAGTAAAAAATCGGGTTTTCATCGCCAAATTTGGCCAAAAAATGTTACCCACCTTCATGGAATTACCCAAATACTAGAAATGATTTGAGAGGAGAATTAGTTAAAAATAAAAATGTAGACAAGACACACTTTATAGGAGACATAGAGTGGAATAATTTATTGGATCAAGTGGTTATTAAGAAAAGAGAGAAAAAGTAGAACCTTGGTTGGAAATCACAAATAAGCCTACACCATACTAGCCTCTAGCTTGTCTACATGCCATCCTTTGAGAAAAGGATGTATATTTTCTACATAAGCAAAAATTGTAAGCTTATACAAAGTTATGCTTCTTATATAAACATTATTTTTTACATATTTGATTTTTTCTAACTATTTTATTGCTCTTATAAATTACACTTGCAAATATTCAATGTTAAAATACAGGATGATAAAGCTTTTGCTTCTTGTTATGGAGTATCTTTTCTCATACATCAAAAGGTTAAAGATGGATTTGAACCTATTGTTCCTCATTTTTAAATTAAAAATACTTCTTTTTAAATATAGGTTCTTAACAACAGTCCTACTTACACGAAAAATTAATACTAATTAAAGTTTCATGAATACAATTTCTAAGTGTATTATCTTATCATTTATGCATGTTAGGTAATTGTTACCAATAATGAAGAGGATAAAAAGTAAATTTAAACTATTTTTCAAACTTATCATATGATTGATTGTATGTGGAATCCACATTCTTTCATTCAAAGGTTAGTTATTTGTTTTATTTCTTTTATGGTTCAATACAACTTAGTTTAAACTACTATTTATGGTTTTTATTGTGTCTTCTTTACTTTTTGTAATTTTTAATTCAAATGTGAATATTATGGTAGTCTAAAATTACATAAATTGAATGCATAGAATTGCATTCATTGATTTTTGTTTTATGATTTTGTCATGCAGGGGATAACAATTTGCAAAAAAAAAATGAGGATGAAAACAAATTTTTCATTTCAAGGAGATAAATTATTGAAAATAATTATTATTTTGAGTATAAAGAAAACAAGCCAAATTTCAACCATGAACATTGGGTATTTTTTATTATATTAATATTATTATTATGTGATGAATAAGATGAATAAATTTAACCAATAAATAATAAAAATTATTGTTTTGAGAAATATTTTTTCAATGTTATGATTTGTAAATGACTTAAAACAACATTATGATTTTTCTCCAATATATGTATAATATAGTGAATAATTAAATTGTAATCATGGACTAAAGTCAAATATATTTAAATTACCAACTTTATATTTATGTTTGGATTTTGTTATTAAAGAAAAATAATGTATACATTTTTATTAATAAAGAAATTTCTAATTAAAAAAATTGTTGATATAACTATTTTATATATGTTTTTTTTTATAGATAACAAGTTGAATTCACATTGAACATTAAATGATATCCATAATAAACTCCCTATAAAATTACCACTTTTCTAAATTTAGGATGATTGTGTTTTTTTTACTATTTATTTTATAGTGGTTTATATATAGAAAGAGTGAGAGAAAGAGAGAGTGTGTGTAAACCACCATAATGACATAGCATTGCTAAATATGGCATGCAACTTTTGCTAAAAAAATTGCACCATTTGTTATTTTGTGGTGAAATACACCACATATGTAGTGTAATTCACCACAAAATGACAAATGGTGCAGAGAAAACATAGTAAAAGCTGGTGTTAAATATGGCATGCAGCGTTTGCTATTTTTTTTGCACCATTTTTTATTTTGTGGTGAACTACACACACACATATTGAGTGGTTTGCACATAAAACTTCAATCCACCTAAATTAGTTTTGGTGTTTTGTACCACAAAACTTCAATCCACCAAGGATTGGTTTTGGTGGTTTGAACTTTGCACCATACACCATGGAATGCCACACATTCATTTAATACCAAAATTAACATTTTTCATGAACTCTACTTTTACAACATAAATCATAGCACCACATTTATATCCCCACATTATCTGCACTTTTATACCACTATTTAAAAATTAAAGATTTTCTAAATCCCTTACAAATAGTGATGCTAATCTTCAGGATAAAATGTTGTTTTTGTAGTAGTTATATTTATGTCCAAGCTGTCATAACTGTGATCATCAAATTCATAAAAAAGAAAACAAAATAAAACTAAGCTGATTTTAACTAATTATCATTTACCTAAATATCGTAGCATAAAGCACAAGATATAAATAAAAAGAGTTCAGATTAACCCATTATTAGATAATCCCTTCCTTTGGCATATGTGCATGCAATGTTCGATAACCAAAAAGCCAGTTATTTATAGCAGCTATATTGTGATGTATGAATTAAGATATTGTGATTTGATGTATGAATGCTTTAATTTTAAATAGCATTCATACATATTATTGACGATTGGATTCAAGGGAAACGTGACAACATTCCTGAGTCATGATCAATAAATAATTAATTGAGTAAGAAAGAAACAAAGCTTGGGGGATCTCCCATTGAGGAGCACCATAGAGCATCTCCGCCATTGTTTCTCTTTCAATTGAGGTACACGAAAAGGAAACACTAAATTGGTCATTGTGGTGCAGTATGTAGACACAATTGAGCAAGAAAGAAACCAAGATTGGGGAATTTCCCATTGAGGAGCACCATGGAGCATGTCTACCATTAAATTTATTGCAATAACATTAACTTGGTCATTGTGGTGGAGTATGTAGACACAATTAAGGTAGAAAGAAACCAAGCTTGGGGAATTTCCCATTGAGGAGCACCGTAGAGCATCTCTACCATTGTTTTTCTTGCAATTGAGGAGCTAGCAAAGTAAACATGCTTCTCAATATTCCCCGTAACTTGAGTATCTAGACACAATTGACTCAAGAAAGAAACCAAGCTTGGGGAGTCTCCAATTGAAGAGTACCATTCAGGAGCTAGCAAAGGCAACCTTCCTCCCAATATTCCCCTTAATTTGAGTATTTAGACACAATTGAGCAAGAAAGAAACCAAGCTTGGGTAATCTCCCATTAAGGAGCACCATTTATCATTAGTCCTTGTGGTCATGGGAAACTCACGCAATCGAGCAAGAAAATCAACAAGGAAGAGGATACCCAATGAAATCCTTGAAGAAATTAGAGAGAAGAAAAGAAATGGCATGACCAATCGAAGACACTCTATGGAAACTCAACCAAATAAAGTTTTTAAGGATTCCATAGTTCTTCCTACCAATCCACATCAAGAAAGACAAAAGCATTCACTCAAGGGGCCTTCGGTCTCCATATCTATAGAAGAACAAGCAATGCATGGCACTGATCAAGGAGTAAAACCTAGGTGCACATCAAGGCGACCTAAAACCTTTGCAGATTTAATTGAATGTGGGTATACAAGTGACGAAGTTATAGAGACGTTGAATGCTGAACGTATGCTTGAGGAAGACAATGTTGTTCAGACCACCCAGGAGGATTTCCAATTTCTGTCGTCCGATCGACAGGAAGGCATGGAAGGACATGAAGCTCATGTTCAAATTCCAGACCGACCGAGTGATATGGTACAAGGTTCATTTCCAACCTCCATTAGCAACTTCACGTCGAAGAACTCCGAAACGTATACAGATCGATGAAAGTCTCATTGGTTTGCTTGAAGGTACGCAATCTAAACGCAGTATTGCATATCAATCTCAACAGATACTTGTCAACTATTTTGATTCTAAATGTGATGGAGATAAATGTAGATTATTTATATCGTTGTTAAAATATAGGTCTATGACTATTGTTAGGAAACAATTAAGGATAAAGATGATAAACAGCTTTGAACCAAGTTCTCATGTTGTCAAAATTTTAGTAGATGCATTTAGTACTATTGGAAAGAAATTGCGTTCAAATAATCGCAATGCAGCTCGTCGTGTGTTGTCACATTCAATCATGAACAAAATCACCAAGGCCCTTTGACTTCTTAAGCCTACATCCAAACTTGTAGGATTAGATGTCAAAGCACTCCATAGGTATTGTTATAGAAGAGAACAACTTGACTCTAGTCAAACAAATGTTTGGTCCTTCATTGGCAGGTTTCCACGCTTCGATATGAAGCTCATTGATGCAGTAAAGGGACTGGTGCAAGATTTTTGGTGTGACAATACTAGACCTTCATCCAACCAAAAAGATGTACAAAGGGATATCCACAGGTTTCTATTGAACTTATGATGATGGCCCAATGTGATGTGAGGAAACCAAAGTTAACACAAATTGGTGCAAGGAAAATGCTTTATGGTATCCTATGTAAAGATGGTGAATTGCAATGATAAAGTATGACAACATTCTCAGGGTAACAACGGCAACCATGACAACATTCCTCAGTCATGATCACATCACCAAAATCCACCAAGTAAATTTACATGACTATTGTTTCCGGGAACTAAGAGGCTCTCTCACACTTATTTTTAATTGAGTCAACATAGGATTAGAAAATTTTGAAAATCAAATCTCAATGTCTTCATAAGCAATTATTCTTTTTGCTGTGATATGGTAAGTGGGTTCACACGATTGTTCGTGATATTCAACTTAGGACGTTACATTTTGCGTGATTGGGTGGTTTAGTCATGATGTAACAAACAATTAAATATATAATACAAATGTACAGATAAACTATTCTGCATAGTTACAAAATAGTAGGTCCAAAAGAGGAAAGTCGATGCACAGACCACGCTAGTACTCAGTGAGTGTTAATAAAGGAGAACTTTAAAGGTTAGGTCTCACTTTCTAAGATTTATTATAATGAAATGTCGTAAGTCTTTTTGATTGACTTCTACCAGTCTCATAATTGAAAATGGAATGAACATTTTAATGAACGCACCATTGACTATTAATTATTATAAAGCGAGCGAGAGTTATCGTTTGACAAATTGATAACGTATTTATCCCTTTACTTCTGGCTCATTCAAGGAAACTCTTTCCAATAATAGCAACTATGGCGTGCATGGTGTGGACAAGTTTGCCCATCAATGACCTGGACCGGTTTTATCCTCTCCTCAATATTTAAAAGACCAGATCTTTCACATTATAATGGATTTCTGTGACTCAAATCGTGGAGAATGGAAATAATTTGATAGCTCAAAGGAAGTATGTATATGAAATTATTAAAAGTTCAACATGCATGAATGTAAATCAATTTCTACTTCATTGGAATAAAATGTCAAATTTTACATTGCTTGTGGTAAAAAAAAGGAAAATTGTAAGCCATAATCACATGAGAGCCACTAGAAAGTACTATCACATAAGGGAACTCTTGATTGTGGAATTGAATACATTATTTATTCGAATGTTGGGTTGATAGGTTATTAGCATTGGGCTGTCAAAGGGTGAATTTATGAAGAAGTGTAATAGCTTTTGGTAAATTGAAGTCTTCATGTACAACTTGTGAATTTTGATATGGGGTAAAAAAGAACCTGTAAGGAGTCTTGTTGTTTTTAAATTTTTTTTTAGTAAAAATATTTTTTATAAACTATTTAAAATAAAGAGGAAAAAATACAACTAAAAGAGATGTATAAAAGGTATTTACATCCTCATATTGTATCATCTTTCTAAAAGAAACTAGAACAACAATAAAATATGAATAAATATCTTAATCCAAGCCCTTGGCATCTTTCATCAACCAAAATCCTTTAGCTAACAACAAAATATGCAAGTCTTCCTTTCATAACTAACAAAATATAAATCCTTTAGCTAACAACAAAATATGTAAGTCTTCCTTCCATAATTCACAAAATATAGACAAAAAAAAACTAACTTCATTTTCAAAAACATATTTTAACAAAAATTTCCAAAAAACATGCAACATTAAAATCCTTGCCAAACACCACTGAGTAAGGAGCATAAAGACATAGAATTACCCAACAACACTACTATTCAATGCAACTTCCCATTGAAGTGGTTGCATGCTCAGAATAAACAAACTCCCAACAAGACATAGAAAAAGAACAAAACAAGACAGAGAAAAAAAAACAATCCCACAAAGGTGCTTCATTATTTTAGCACGAGGAAGGAATAGAAAAGACCATTCTAGAAGTCAAGGCAAATCACTAGCCATATTTTGTAGTTGGCCCTAATCGACCACACGCTATTGAGTCTTCCAATCCACCATCTCTATACATCACTAAACACCCATCGTGAGTTAAGAGAAAGGTTGAACTCCTATCGCTAATGACTATGAAAAATGTACAACCTCCAAGAATCATACTAGACCAAGAAGATCCTAGGGATTCGGGAAGGATTCAATCCCAATGATGCCAGGCATGCATATATTCATTTTGAAGGGGTTCTCTTATAGAATAAGATTGATAATGCCGATATATAGTAACATCCTTCATCATTTCCTTCAGGGGGTCGACCAAATGTTTGAATAATATAGAAAAATATGAGGAATAAAATATTTCCAAATTGTCTTCCATTCCATAACTATCTCTTAACCATTTAATTCAGCCACAAACTATGTAGATGTGCTAATTATATTTAGCATATAAATAGCAATCCAACTGAATACCAGTAATAGAAGTAGCAAAAACCAATGTTTCCATACTTAACCGCTCTCAATTCCCTCAACCTTAGTGTTTGCGCAGCCAACCATCAACAAAAGCTTCTAAGAGTGATGACTTCTTTATCTTCAGCATTGGGATAGGAAAGCACTGCATTCGGATTGAACTACTGTAGTTAGAGACTTGGTCTCTTCTAGAACGATGTGTTAACGCAGTAAACCTTCCACCAAGATAGTGGCTGTGTAGCGGTAGTCAATGTTATAACCTGAAGCGAAGAAGTAAGATGGGTTTTCTCACTACTAATAACCGATATATTTAGATAGTGTCGTTACCTTGATAGGGGAGAGAACGATCTCTTTGGGGGAGAACAGGTTACAGACGTATTGCCGGATAAACCTATCATCTAAGACCAACGACCTCTCCAAATTGAACAATAATGGGTTGAATATTAAAAGAAATATTCGGGCCTTGTATAAATAATGCAGAGAAAACATAACTCGAATTGTGAATATTCTTTTGCACATAGTTTGAAGTTAATGTTTGTTGGTATTACTGAAGTTATTAAAAATAATAATAATAATAATAATTATAAAGCTTACACTCAATATGTGGTATCGACTATAATTAATCAAAATATAGGTTGTTATCATTGCATAAGTATTTAGGTAAATGAGAGTTGAGTGCTCCATTCCTCAAAATCCATTTGTTACAGACTGTTTTTAATTTGGGAAGTTAAATTTACTGGAAAAATGAGGTAGAAGATCTACAATATATTAACACATTATATATATATATTTTTATAATTATTTAATATGGTTAGTAGTCATCAAATATACACCAATTTGGTGTCTGGCTTGGGGGTGACCTTAAAAATAGATTATTATTATTATTATTATTATTATTATTATAAATATAGATATTTAAGTTTTTATTTAGTGTAATTTTTTCTAAATAATCATAATTTTGTTATTTATTACATTTTTTTTCTTAAACTATATATTTTAATATTTATTTTGTGAGGTGACATATGAGTATCTCTTTGTTGAATATGTAGATTGCAATGTCAAATATCACTAATCCTGAATATTGTACATATGAATGGTGGCAAATGGATGTATATTGCTCATGTGCAATTGTTGTTATGGTAGAAGATGTCAAAAAAGACATGTTGAAGATAGTCATTTGAAGATAAATGGTCCTATGAAAGGAGTTTTGAAGGATAATGTAGAAAAGAATATAGAAATACCCACTAAAATGTAAAATAACGATTTAACAATTGGAACTAATAGTGATTTACCCAACATGGATGTTAAAGACAATATTAATCAAGGCCCAAATAAGAAAGTATACATAATCACTATATGGAAAGTGATGGTGACCATGGGCACCTAGAAAAACAAATAAATATTGAACCCAGTGCAAAAGAGGTTCTAAATTCAATTAATATGAACAATAACGAGAAACCTAATGATACTGATATTCCATATATGGCAAGGGTACCACTTTATGCTGATGCACAATGTTCTATATTGTAGGCTATTTTATCTAGATTCTTAAGTTAAAATTTGTTCATGGATGGACAAACAATAGTTTCACTGATCTTTTAATATAGATGATTGACTTCTAATTTTTTTAAAGGAATCTAAGAAGAATGAGTTTTTATCTAGTATGAACAAGGCATCTAAAATTGTACTTCCCAAAATAATTATTCCTAGTGTGTGTGAATATATGAAAAATACTAGAAATGCTTTGAGAGGAGAATTAGTTAAAATTAAAAATGTTGTCAAGCCATACTTTATAGGAGACACAAAGTGGAAGAAGTTATTGGATCAAATGGTTATTAAGAAAAAGAGAAAAAGTGGAACCTTAGTTGGAAATGAGAAATAAGCCTACACCATACCAGCCTCTAGCTTGTCTACATGCCATCATTTGGGAAAATGAGGCATATTTTCTGCAGAAACAAAACCTTTAAGCTTACTACAAGGTTATGCTTCTTATATAAACATTATTTTTTACATATTTGATTTTTTCTAACTATTTTATTGTTCTTTTAAATTACAGTTGCAAATATGAACAATGTTAAAATGTAGGATGATAAAGCTTTTGCTTCATTCTATGACGTATCTTCTCTCATAAATAAAAAGGTTAAAGATGAATTTGAACCTATTGCTCTTCATAATGAGGTAATTTTTAAATTAATTTTTTTTTAAATAAAGATTTTTAATAGCCGTGATACTTACATGAAAAAATAATACCAATTAAAATTCCATGAATACAATTTCTAAGTGTATTATCTTATTATTTATGCATGTTAGGTAATTGCACCGTAATTATTACCAATAAAATAATGAAGAGGAGGAAAACTAAATTTAAACTATCTTTCAAACTTATAATATGGTTGTATATAGAATCCTCATTCTTTCAAAAGTTAGTTATTTCTTTCAGTTATTTTAAATCTTAGTTTAAGCTATTATTTATAGTTTTTATTGTTTCTTCTTTACTTTTTGTAATTTTTATTTTAAATGTGAATATTATGGTAGTTTAAAAATTACATAAATTGAATGTATAGAATTGCATTCATTGATTCTCATTTATTTATTTATTTACAATTTTGACATGCAAGTGATAACAATTTGCATATATTGTTTGAGGATGAAAACTAGTTTTTCATCTCACTATGAGATAAATTATTGAAAATGAATTATTATTTTCGCTGTAAAGAAAACAAGTCAAATTTCAACAATGAACATGGGTATTTTTTATTATATTAATATTATAATTTGTTAATGACTTAAAACAACATTACCATTTTTCTTCAATATATATATAATATAGTGAATTATTAAATTTTGATCATGGATTAAAGTCAAATATATTTAAATAACCAACTTTATGTACACACTCTAGTAGCAATATAATTATGTTCGGATTTTGGTATTAAAGAAAAATAATCTCCACATTTTTATTAATAAAGGAATTTCTAATTAAAAGAATTGTTGATATAACTATTTTATATATGTACTTTTTTTTTTATAGATAACAAGTTGAATTCACATTGAACATTCAATGATATCCATAATAAACTCCGGATAAAAGTACCACTTTGCTAAATTTAGTATGATTGTGTTTTTTTACTATTTTTTATAGTGGTTTTTATATAGAGAGAGTGTGTGTGTGTGTAAACCACTATAATGGCATAGCCTTGCTAAATATGGCATGCAACTTTTGCTAAATTTATTTGCCCTATTTGTTATTTTGTGGTGAATTACACCACATATGTAGTGTAATTCACCACAAAATGACAAATGGTGCAGAAAAAATAGCAAAAGTTGGTGCTAAATATGGCATGCAACTATTGTTAATTTTTTTTGCACCATACTTCAATCCACCTAGAATTAGTTTTGGTGTTTTGCACCACAAAACATCAATCCACCTAGGATTGGTTTTGGTAGTTTGCACCATACACCATGGAATGCCACATATTCATTTAATACCAAAAGTAACATTTTTTATAAACTTCACTTTTACACCATAAATCTTAACACCACATTTATATCCACACATTATCTCCATTTTACACCATTATTTGAAAATTGAGGATTTTCTAAATCCTAAGTTACTGTTATAGATAATGCCTACTTATGTGGGATTAGTTTAGATTTTATAGGAGACACTTGAGATATTTTCTCAACCTAAAATGTTTGTAATCAGTTGGATCTAACTCCAACTATATGTACCTGCTGTATCTCTGTCTAATATTGTGCAATACATTCAATCTTTGTGGATTCTCTGTGTGCTTAAAGGCTTTCCATTACGCAACTTGGTATTAGAGCGCAGGAGGAGCCATAGAGAAGCCAGAGTGCTGTCATCATGGAAAGCTTGGAACTGTGAGTTGTATGCCGAGAAGAAGTGAGACGCCATCTCTGGAGCTGTGTGGGTGAAAGAAGACGCCACTGTATTGTTTATCAAGGTGCGTTGAATGCTATCAAATCGCTGGAGGAGAAACGCCATCTGCTACTGTGTTAAAGAATGAAGAATTTGATTGCCGATATCTTTTTCTGAAGGAAGGATCATTGCAGAGAGGAGCCGTCAAGAAGTCGCAGTAACTCAAAAACGCTGCCAAAGGAGGAAACGCTGTTCATTTTGCATTTTCGTAAAGGAGGAGCACTATCAAACTACAAGGCAAGTTCTTTTGTGAGGTAATATGGATTCTTTACCTATGGAGAAATTTAATGGTAACAATTTCCATACATGGAAAGTTAAATTTCAAATGCATCTGATTAATAGAGGTTTGTGGAGCATAGTAAAAGGCACTGAACTAGCTCCTACTAATCCCAGACTTCTTGTTGAATGGGAAAAGAAGGAAGAAAATGATAAATCTATTATTGGTTTGGCTGTGTCATATACGCAATTGCATTTTATTGATTTAGCCAAAACATCTAAAGAAATTTGGGAGCAATTAAGTAAATTATTTTGGGGGAAAGGAAATGAATGCAAAGTTCTCTTTAAAGCTGCAACCTTTTAGTCTCAAAATGCATGATGAGACACGTCTTTCTACTCATATAAATGAGTTAATGTCTCTCTTTAGGCAATTAGCTGAAACTGGTGCCAAGGTAGAACCACATGATGGTAAAGCAATTCTATTCAATAGCCTATCCTAAGTATAGCAATGTTGTATTCACATTAAGTTAGTTATCATCGCAATCATTGGAAGAAATAGTAGCATCATTGTTAGTTGAAGAAAAAAGGGCATATTCTGAAGACTCAGATGTAGGGTGTCAGCATGAAATTGCATTATACTCAAAAGGTAAGATGAGAAAAACCAAGGGTTCAACAGAATGTTTCTACTGTCACAAGAATGGACATATAGCCTGGAACTGTAGAGCTCATGCTAGGGATCTTCTGAATGGAAAATAAACTACAAACATTGACAATTTGGATGAATTATCATAATCAGAAAGTGATGAAGAACCACGAGTGTCATCTCTCAAATTATTCTAAAATGAGAGTTGGTATGTTTTTATGTATGTGTGGTGTGCTTAAAGTTTTCTGTATGTAAGTGTTTATGTAAAATAGGAACTCTTGTATCTTGATATAAGCTCAAAGCCCCGGATTCAAGAACAATCGTTCTTATCATGGAAGTCACCTTGTATAAGTGATTTTTGAAGACATTCTGTACCTAGACTGCCTTTCTACAAACTGACAGATAACCGAAAGAGAAATATCTGATAGATGGAGGTATGTCCATAGGATCATTCATTACTTGACAGCTTTTCTCATGGAAGCCCCGATGAGCCGAGTTTGTCAATATTTTCTATTGTGCAAGTGCAAGAATGATGGTCTGAAGCGTTTATGCTTTAAATGAGTTGAATGATAAGCTCGAAGAAGAGGAAGAGAAAGAGTGCAGTCCAGAGGCATCAGGGTGGGTGTAGGAGCTGATGAAGGCTAGATAGACGAAAGTTAAAATGTTGTAACCTCCTTTTCTGTTATATGTAATTTGTGAAGTTTTGTAATGTAGACATTAACAGGGGGTGTTAGAGATAATGCCTAATTATGTGGGATTGGTTTAGATTTTATAGGAGACAATTGAGATATTTTCTCAACCTAAAACTCCATGTTTGTAATCAGTTAGATCTAACTCCAACTATATGTACATGTTGTATCTCAGTTTAACATTGTGCAATACATTCAATGTTTGTGTATTCTTTGTGTGTTTAATTCTTCCCATTACGCAAGTGTTACAAATAGTGGTGCTAATATAAAGATAAAATAATATTTTTCTTGTAGTAAATATATATTTATGTCCAAACTGTCACAACTGTGCTCATCAAATTTATATTTATTTTTTGTTTTTTTTAAAACAAAAAAATAACTGAAGTGATTTTAACTAATTATCATTAATTTACCTAAATATCGTAGCATAAAGCACAAGATATAAATAAAAAGAGTTCAGATTAACCCATTATTAGATATTTCCTTCCTTTGGCTTATGTGCATGCATTGTTCGATAACCAAAAGCCAGTTATTTAGCTATATTGTGATGTGTGAATTAAGATTTTGTGATTTGATGAATGAATGCTTTAATTTTAAATAGCAAATTATTTGGTTATGTTAAGGCTGCCAACCAACCTGCTCCATATTATTGACGATTGGATTCAAGGGAAACGTGACAACATTTCTGAGTCATGATCACATCACCATAATCCACCAAGTAAATCTCCATGACTATTGTTTCGGGGAACTAAGAGGCTCTCTCACATCTCACATTTATTTTTAATTGAGTCAAACATAGGATTAGAAAATTTTGAATATCAAATCTCAATGTCCTCCTAAGCAATTATTATTTTCGCTATTATAAGCATAGAGCTGCACATTTTGAGTGATATGGTGAGTGTGTTCACACGACTGTACGTGATATTCAACTTAGGAGGTTCTATTTTGTGTGATTGGGCTCATTTTGGCTTGCTCTGTTTTGATATACAGAGTGGGCTCATTGTTGCTTCTGTTGAAACCATTGTTGATGAGGTAGGAGTCATCAACAAGATCCCAAGTCTAGTTTTTCTCTATTGCATCAATCTCTTCATTCATGTCTTTTACCCACTGTGCATCTTCTTCATTAAAATATGTGGTTTGACAGGAGAATAGAACATACTAAAGTTTCTCTTCAATAACTGGAGTCTGTTCATATAACTCTCTCAAGATTCTGGTTTTTTGGTGTTGTGGTGGATTCTCTGCTGTTGTTTCTTCTTGTTGTTGTACTTCCAATCCTGGAATTCTGATAGGTAGATCTGGCATATCTAAACTTTCTTCTTGGTGAATGTCTGAAGGATCACTTGAGCATTTGTCTTCAATGTATTTTACGTCTATGCTCACCACAACCTTTTTGGTGACATGATTATACAGCTTGTATTCCTTGTGTTGTTTAGTGTAACTAGTGAAAATGAAGTGCTCACTTTTCTTATCCAATTTTCTTTTGAGTTCATTAGGTATATGCACAAAAACAACACCACCAAAGATTTTGAGATGTGAGACACTTGTTTTAGTGCCACTCCATGCTTCTTCAGGAATCTTGTCTTGAACAATCACCATGGGTGATCTGTTGAGCAAATAGACTGAGCATCCAACAACTTCATCCCAATACTCATCTGATACCTTCTTGTGTGACAGCATGCTACGGGCCATGTTCATGATGGTCTGGTTCTTTCGTTTAGCAACTCCATTCTATTGTGGAGTGTATCTGGTGGTGATCTATCTCTGGATGCCATGCTTCTTGCAAAAGTCTGAAAACTCATGTGAATCATATTCACCTCCACCATCTAACTTAGGCATTTTAATAAACTTTCTAGATTGCTTCTCAGTGAGAGCCTTGAACTCTTTGAACTTGGAGAAGGTCTCTGATTTGTTCCAAAGGAAATAAATCCATGTTTTCCTGCTAAAATCATCAATAAAGGCCAGAAAATAAAAACTACCTCCTATGGATTGGTTTTGCATGGGTCCACAAAGGTCTGTATGAACTAACTCAATATGTTATTTGGCTCGAGTGGTGGAAGTGGGAGAATTGTCCCTTTGATGTTTACCAGTGATACAATCCTCACAGGTGCTAGATTGTTCATGAATAACTGGTAACCCTTTGACCATTGATTGTTTGTGCAACAGATTAAGACTCTTAAAAAGGAAGATGACCGAATCTACAGTGCCATAATCAGGATTCATCTAGACTAGAAACTGTATGGGCTACAGACTGTGGAAGGTTGGCACTCCTAAGACTGAGAGGAAATATTCTATTCTTGGACATTTCAACTTTGGTTATGAGTCTCTTACTCGGGGGTTTATCATAAATAACAAAATATGTATCATAAAACCTAATATCATACTGGTTCTGAAGTAATTGACCTATACTGATCAAATTCACATTCAAATGAGGTACATAAAACACCTCCTAGATAAGCTTCTTTTCATTTTGCTTAGTAAATACAGGAATAGTACCTTTTTCTTTTGTTGGAACAGAAAGTCATCTCCTAGCTTGATATTCGTGACAACAGAGGAATCCAAACTGGAGAATAATGACTTGTTACCTATCATGTGATTCCTGCAACCACTATCTAGTAGCCATATATCCGAGCTGCAGTGTTCTTTAGTTGCTTGATAAGATAGAAACATCACATCTGATGAGCCTTCTTCTTCTTTGGAGATATTGGCTCTGCTATTGTTCTGGTTATTGTTCTGGCCTTCTTTCTTCTTGATGCACTCTCATTCATAGTGCCCATACTTCTTGCAGTAGTTACACTGAACATTGGACTTATTGGTCCATCTCTTGCCTCTCCCCCTCTGACCTTGAGAGGTGTGAGAGTGATCTGAATGATCTGAGTGTTCATGACTGTGACTGGTTCTGGTCTCTATAGCTGGACACCCTCGACCTCTTCTTCCTCTACCTCGTACTCCTCTACCTCGACCTCTGTTGAGGGAATCTTGGGTGCTGAAAGCATTGGTAAGCGACTCTTCTTATTGATTGAGTCGAGCTTCATGAGATAGAAGAGATCCAGTCAACTCTTCTAGGGTGAACTGAGACAAATCTTTTGCCTCTTCTATGGAAGTCACTACCATAACAAACTTCTTGGTGAGACACTAAAGAATCCTTTGAACAATGATATTTTGTTCTAGCAGTTCACCATAGGTTTGGAATTGGGTCACAATACCCGAAACCCTAGTCATGAAGTGATCTATAGTTTCTGACTCTTCCATCTTCAAACTTTCAAATTGAAGGCGTAGGGTTTGTAGTCTTACTGTTTTCACACGATCGGTTCCCTTGTAGGCGAATGCAAGCAAATTCCAATCCTGATATGCACTGGTAGCTCCTAAGATCCGTGGGAAAATGGATTAATCAATGCAACTTTTAATCAGCCATGTGGTTGTGAGATCTCGGTCTTGGCAAGCTTCGACAATATTTTTTCTGGGAATTATTCATTGCGACTAGAGCAGTCGCATTAAGTTCTTCAACCGCCGTTGCAATAACGAAGCCCCTCGGCTTGGAAACTTGTTACTTGCCTAACCCTTGGATGAATGCGATCTATAAATAAATTACTCAGTGGCAGGGCACGTCAACTTTGGGTAAATTGAGTGAGCTAGTATATTGTTGTTATGTATTGTTACCATACTGCTCATATATCGATATAGATATTTACTTCTTAGACTTCTAGTACTCAATTGATGTTGTGCAGAAGTTATCCTCTTATAGAGCGCTATGGTGGAAAATATCCCTTTTCAGATAAATTTACATATTAAACTTAATAAATTTTGAATTAATGGTTGATTTCAATTGCATTTTATAAATGTATTGTTACATTAAAGTGATGGCTTTTAATAAATGTTTCTGTATATGTGTTTACTTTTAAAGCAAAAGGATTAATAAATGTTAGGTAATTATTTCTATTAACTTTATTCATTAGTAAAAGTTTTATATTTGCATTTGCATTGAATTATTATGTGTATTGTATTATTGAATTAATTAGGTTGATAGACATTTCTATTTGAGATTTAGGGTAGATTACAACCTATGCTTTTTCATATATAGATGAGGATTAGACAAATGTACTGTGGATATTGATTCTATGGCACTTGTTCAAAATAAGAAACAAACAATTATAAAAAAATGAATATAAAAAATAGCTAGTAGCTAATTATGAATGGGTAAATGATAGCAATGCATGGATAACTCATATATAATGAATGGATAAGAGGAAGAATTTTGGTGATAACATGGTGTTAGGAATGGGTATCCAAATTATCTTTCCTTTCATGACTATCTCTTAACCGTTTGATCTCTATAGACATGATCCACCCACAAACCATATAAATATACTAGTTGTATTTACAATGATAATAGCAATCCAACTAATTACCAATAATCAAAGTGGCCCATACCAATGTTTCCATACTTGACAACTCTCAATTCTCTTTATCTTCAGCATTGTTGTACGCATGGATTAACTGGTTGTGTATCAACCTCTAAGACTGATGATTTCTTTATCTTCAGCTTTGGGAATTGAAAGCACTGCATTTGGATTGAACTACTGCAGTGAGAGACTTGGCCTCTGCTAGAACGACGTGTTAGCGCAGCAAACCTTCCACAAAGATAGTGGTTGTGTAGCGATAGTAAAGTTAACTTGCAGCGAGGAAGTGAGATGGGTTTTCTCACTACTGATATATTTAGCTATCCACTGGTTTTTATAGAGTTAAATAGTATCGTTACCTTGATAGGGAAGAGAACGATCTCTTTGGGGAGAACAGGTTACAAAATCTTATATCCCAATCATCACGTTTAGTTACAAACGGTTCTTAACTTAGTAAGTTAAATGTACTAGAAAAATGAGGTAGAAGATCTACAATATTCTTAACTTAGTAAGTTAAATGTACTAGAAAAATGAGGTAGAGCATCTACAATAAATACAATAGGATTCGATTAGTATAATATATATTTTATAGTTATTAAATATATTTGGTAGTCATTAAATATAAATATAGATATTTTAGTTTTTATTTAGTATAATTTTTTTTAAATAGTTATAATTTTGTTATTTATAAGATTATTTATTTTTTCAGACTATATATCTGTATATTTATTTGTGAGATCACATATGAGTATTTCTTTGTTGAATATGTAGGTTGTAATGTCAAATATCACTAATCCTAAATATGGTACATATGAATGATGGCAAATGGATATATATTGCTCATGTAATTGTTGTTATGGTAGAAGAGGTCAAAAAAGACAAGTTAAAGATAGCCATTTGAAAATAAATGGTCCTATGAAAGGAGTTTCGGAGGATAATGAAGAAACAAATATGGAAATGCTTACTAAAATGCAAAATAATGATTTGAAGATAATGAAGAAACAAATATGGAAATGCTTACTAAAATGCAAAATAATGATTTGAAGATAATGAAGAAACAAATATGGAAATGCCTACTAAAATGCAAAATAACGATTTAACAATTAGAACTAGTAATAGTTTACCCAAAATAAATGTTGAAGAGACTATGAATCAAGGCCCAAATAATGAGAGTACATACATAACCACTATATGGAAAGTGATGGTGATGAACCCACTGCAACAAAGGTTCTAAATTCAAATAATATGAACAATAACAATTCAATTAATATGAACAATAACGGGAAACCTCATGATACCAATATTCCACATATGGCAAGGACACCACTTTATGTTGATGCACAATGTTTTATTGTAGGCTATTTTATCTCTTCTTGACTTAAAAGGTGTTCATGGATGGACAAACAATAGTTTCATTGATTTTCTAATATACATTATTGACTTCTAATTTTTTTAGAGAAATCTAAAAAGGATGAGTTTTTATCTCATATGAACAAGGTGTCTACAATTGTACCTCCCAAAACAATTATTCCTAGTGTGATTCAATATATGAAAAACACTATAAATAATTTGAGAGGAGAATTAGTTAAAAATTAAAATGTAGATGTAGTCAAGCCACACATTATATAGGAGACATGTATAGTGGGAACCTTGGTTGGAAATGACAAATAAGCCGACACCATAAAAGCCTCTAGCTTGTTTAGAGGCCATCCTTTGGGAAAATGAGGCATATTTTCTGCATAATCAATACAAGGCTATGCTTCTTATATAAACATTATTTTTTATATATTTGATTTTTTCTAACTATTTTATTGTTCTTTTATTGCAAATATTCAATGTTAAAATGTAGGATGATAAAGATTTTGCTTCATGCTATGGGGTATCTTATCTCTTAGATCAAAAGGTTAACAAAGGATTTGAGCAGTAATTTTTAAATTAAAAATACTTCTTTTTAAATATAGATTCTTAATAGGAGTGGTACTTACATGAAAAAATAATACCAAATAAAGTTTTATTACTACAGTTTCTAAGGGTATTATCTTATCATTTATGTATATTTAGATAATTGTTACCAATAATGAAGAGGAGAAAAACTAAATTTAAACCATCTTTCAAACTTATGATATGATTGTATGTGGAATCTACATTCTTTCAAAGGTTAGTTATTTCTTTTATGATTCAATACAACTTAGTTTAAACTATTATTTATGGTTTTTATTGTTTCTTCTTTATCTTTTGTAAATTTTAATTCAAATATGAATATTATAGTAGCCTAAAAATTACATAAATTGAATGAAAATTGCATTCATTGATTTTCATTTTTTATTCTCATTTTTTATTTGTTTTTATGATTTTGATATGCACCTGATAACAATTTGCAGAAATTTTTTAGGATGAAAACTATTTTTCATCTTATTACGAGATAAATTATTGAAAATGAATTATTATTTTGGCTTAAAGAAAACCAGTCAAATTTTTATATACACACTATAGTAGCAATATAATTACAAAATATTTATATTTACTAAAAAAAAATCAATATATATAAATGTTATTCATACTTACGTAACTGATTAATATATATGGAATCTGCGTTAAAAATTTTGTGAGAGCGCCCGGTTCGGCTGTCGGTCGCTCACTGCACTCTGTTTCCCCTGCATATTATAAGGTGGATGATGGAAGAACTAACCTCCGTCACCAACGCGATCTATTTCCCACGGCCTTCCCTGCCTATAAATGTTTTAGTAATTATGTTCCGATTTTGTTATTAAATAAAAATAAATCTTTATTTTTTAATTAATAAATAAATTTTTAATTAAAAAATTGTTAATATAACTATTTTATATATGTACCTTTTTTTTTTAGAGATAACAAGTGGAGTTTACATTGAACATTAAATGACATTGGTAAAAAAAAATCTTATAAAAGTATTACTTTGCTAAATTTGGTTTGATTGTGTTTTTTTATTATTTATTTTATAGTGGTTTTTATATAGAGAGAGTGTGTGTTAACTGCCATAATGGCATAGCCTTGCTAAATATGGCATGCAACTTTTTCTATATTTTTTTGCACCATTTGTTATTTTGTGATGAATTACACCACATATGTAGTGTAATTCACCACAAAATGACAAATGGTGCAAACAAAAATAGCAAAAGCTGGTGCTAAATATGGCATGCAACGTTTGCTATTTTTTTTACACCATTTGTTATTTTGTGATGAACACACACACACACATACATATATAATTTTTTTTGGGTGGTTTGCACCAAAAGATTTAAATCCATGTAGGATTAGCTTTGGTGTTTTGCACCAAAAAACTTCAATCCGCCTAGAATTAGTTTTGGTGTTTTGCACCACAAAAATTTAATCTACTTAGGATTGGTTTTGGTGGTTTGCACCATACACCATGGAATGCCACATAGTCATTTAACACCAAAAGAAACATTTTTTATAAACTCCACTTTTACACCATAAATTTTAGCGCCACATTTATATCCCCACATTATTTTCACTTTTGCATCACTATTTAAAAATTGAAGATTTTCTAAATACTTTACAAATAATATTGATAAAATGATCTTTTTCTTATACAACTAGATATTTTATGTTCAAAATGAGGAGTTTGCTCATCGAATTCATAATAAAAAACAAAATAAACAAGTGGAAATAGCAACATAGTTGCTAAGTACCTGCCTCTTAAGAAAAGTTTCAAGAAAATAGTAATAGGTTGAATATAAAAAAAAAATATAATTATTTATTTTGAATTTTGAAGGAGTGCCATAGTGTATTGTCTTATATTGATACAATCTCTAGAAAGTATAAGTACACAATAGGTTGTGGTTTACGGGATCAAATGGTTGTAAGATAGATATAGAATGGAAGACAATTTGGAAATATTTTTTTATTCCTCTTATTTTTCTAGTTAAACCAATGAGCTATCCATCCCTAGCTACATGTTATCACCTACATTCTTCTTGTTATCCATTTATCAACTATCAATTGTTTTTTATATTCTTTTTCATTTTACCTAACATTCTTCAGTGTTAACCAACCAGTTATTTTTTATATTCCTTTTTTATAATTGTTTATTTCTAATTTTGAACAATTATCATAAAATCAATCTCGACAACATCCTCGTTAGTAAATGAAAAAACATATACGATAATCCACCCTAAATCTCAAATAAAAACGTCTATCAACATAAATATTTATAAATCTAATTATTAATTAATTCTATATAAAAATAACTTTAAAACATACTTCTTAAAATATATAGATTTTTTTGAATCCTAACATACATATGTTTTTTTAATCATTACAATAATATTGAAATGACGATGAATATCTCTATTCTAATAATATTGAAATGAAGATGAATGTCTCACTATTCTTTCACCTTTTTGGATAGTGACTCATTCCTATCCTTGATTGTCTCTCCTCATTACAATATTGACTTAATGGTTTTTTTTATCACTTAAACTAAATAATTATGGATATAAAAATTAAAAAATTTAAACTTCAATCTAACATTAAAAAATAAAAATCATAAACATTTAAAAATTTATAAACAAATTTTATAATATAAAAACTTTTTC
>LPNX010676460.1:43177-64891 GCA_001517045.1 Pseudotsuga menziesii | reverse complement strand
AAATACAATTAAGTTTGTAACTTAATCTCAGTCATTGTTACACTATTTTTATGACACCTAATACACCTAATCTCACTTATTGTTACATTATTATTATTATAGACACTACGTTTTATACAAGCAAATCATGACAAAAGAAAGAGCATATGCACAAAGTAGTCAAGTAAAATCTGGAATCTGCGACTTGTCGTCTCTGGTTTGTGTTAACCTATTTGAACACGAGTCGTGCAATATTCGAACGCACAAATACACGACGTGCTAAGCGATCAATGTTTGTAAGAGCTTGCATTTTGTTCCATGGATTCCAGGATTTTGTTTTACCTGCTATCGCCACCGCCACCCTCGTTATCGTCTCCCTGCACGCTGCTGCGGCTAAAAGTGAGATTAATATGGTGTTTTATATGCACGATATTTTGACTCGAAGCAACGAGACGGCCTTTCCAGTTGCTGGATTTAATGGCCCTTCTTCGTGGGCGGGTAAGTTTGGAACCCTCCATTTGGCCACGCTTGGAATTCCATTGTTGACCACGAACAACGTGTAGTATCCAGGCGGTGCTGCAATAGAGCTTGGAGGCGCTGTAACTACAGCGATATATACTCCTCTTACTCGCTTTGGGCTTGTTGAGGCAAGCATCAGCAACCTCTGATTCATGGAATATGCATGAGTTGTGAATGATGGACTATAAAGGTTGAACTCAATATTGTTGGCATCATAATTTGAAACAGTGAATTGAACCGTGAATCTTGTCCCATAGGTTACAGAATCTTGATTAGATAGGGAAACGATAGTAGGCCTAGAGGTGCTGTACAATTCATCCAAATAATAAGGGTTGTATGCTTCCAGACGAAGCTCGGTTGGAAACGCCGTTCCAGAGAAAACGTAACCAACGTGAGTGTTCGAGCCTCCAACAAAAATCCTTCCATCAGGCAAACGTTTGCAATCGAATGATACATTTTGGGAATAGTGGTGGCTGCCAGTACTGTAAATCGTTGCCCTGCCAATGCATTAGGTCTGTATAAATAGGGCGCAAGAGCCGGATTCGTTGCAAGTTCCCAACCTGCTGTCCCTTTCTCGGCTCCATTGATAATGAAAATTTCACCGTTGGGAAGGATGAGCATATCTCCCATAACCCTGGGTGCAGGCATATTCTCCATTGCCCAAACAGGGTTGGGATCTGTAATAACAATTCTTCCACAGCTTTGAAGAGCGTTTACGAAATTCCCAGCATTTACTGAGGTGTAACCGCTGTCAGGAGCACCACCACAGATGAGAATTTCTATCCTCTAAAATCCATCAGATGCCAATAATGGCAGCACAGCAGATGAACCAGAGGAGGGATAATTTCTGGGTCCACCTGGCATCGTGGGAAAGGTCTTGACCACACTATTTTTTCTATAATCAAATAAGATGGAATCCTTGTTGGCGAAGATGAAGAGATTTCCATCGGAGGAGAGATGGAGAAAAGGATAGAGATTGTTCTCCACATTGGGAGTACTTGTCTGTGAAAGAAACGGTAATGAATAAGATTTCCCTTCGGCATGAACTCGTAGGAGAACACTCGCCTCCCTCCCACAACAATAATTGTATTGTCAGGAAGGATCTGGTTGGAAGCATAGCATCGATTCTCCTGAAGTCCATTAGAGCCTGCAGCTTCATTCCAATCGCATGCAGGATTAGCACAGGGTACAAATGAACGAACAGCCTTAGCTCCATCGTTGTATCCACCGGTGCTAACCAAAGTACCGTTAGACACAAAGGCTCCAGATGAACACCAGGTATTAGTCATGACCATCAATGGCCTGGCATTGTTGGTAGCGATGTTGTATTCAATGGAGTGAGCCGAGCAGTCATGGGTGAGTGCTGTATCATTCAGATCATCTCTGCAACGTCCATTTGGGAGGCGCAGTTGAGAAGGACCGAAATCCGTGCGATCAAACATGACCACTATATTTTGGGATGTTGTGGTCATATCCATGCGCGATTATGCTGTCCATGGCGTCGATGCGTTCATTATTCCGAAGATCATACAGCAAGCTTTCGACCAATGGAAGAAGAGGAACGAGGATAATTTGACACCAAGATGATGTCATAGTTGCCACTTGTCATCTGATGACGTCATGTGGACACATGTCAACCCAAATCCAGATACCAAATCCCAATGTTGACATCAGCTTCTATCCACCAATCAGTTGTTGACAAAATATTTTTTTTAACAAAATTAAAAAAAATATTTTACAAATCCCTAAGTTATACTTTACAAAACAGATTTTAATTTTTTAAACCTGCATCAAAATAGACCAAAGTCAACCAAAGTCCAATCGATTACAATATACCTGCTGAGGCAGGTATAATAAACTAATTTTAACTGATTCTCATTTAACAAAATATCGTAGCATAAACAGAGTTCAGATTAACCCATTAGATAATTCCTTCCTTTGGCAAATGTGCATGCATTGTTCGATAACCAAAAGCCAGTTATTTATAGAAGCTATATTGTGATGTATGAATTAAGATATTGACGATTGGATTCAAGGGAAACGTGACAACATTCCTAAGTCATGGTCACATCACCTTAATCCACAAAGTAAATCTCCATGACTATTGTTTCGGTGAACTAAGAGGCTCTGTCACATTTATTTTTAATTGAGTCAACTTAGGATTAGCAAATTTTGAAAATCAAATCTCAATGTCCTCATAAGCATAGAGCTTTCCATTTTGTGTGATTGGGCTTATTTTTGGCTTAGTCGTGATGTAACGAACGAAGAAATATATAACGCAAATATACGATTCTGCATGGTTACAAAATAGTAGGGCCAAAAGAGGAAAGTCTATTTTTTTTAATTCTTGTATTATTATTTTTTGTTGACTAGAATCTTTTAGCACTTTTTAGCAAATGGAAATGGAAATAAAATCAAGATTACCATCCAGGTCATTGATTATATACGGTACTCTTTTTAAAGTGGGGACTTTTAGAGGTTATAGTCCCTATATTTGTGGCTATATGTATAGAGTAAGTTTTTAGTTTTGTGTCAACTATGATTCAAATGTATTAGAATATTATATGTTTACAAAACATTCTATGCCAAGTTATTTGCAAAGTATATAAATATTCAAATTTAAATTATTATAAAATAAAAATCAAGATACTTTTTATTTAAATGTAATATATAAATTTAGTTTTAAAGTAGGATTTAAAACCATTTGCAATTAGTTAAAAGTTTACTTTTTATTCATAAAGAAAGTAGTAAAATAAATAAATGTATTTTCTTTTATTTAATAATATATAAAAAGTCAAAATAGATTTACCTTTATTATTGATTAGCGATAACTGCAATTTAGTGTATGGATGATTGAATACTCTAGCAGGAGCACTAGATAGTGCACCAAATTGATAAAGTAGTACAAAAAAGAATTATTGCAACTTAGTTTTCTAGATAAATTTTTTAGTCAACCATGTATATGTATGGTCGCAAGGAAATAGTAATGTTGTTAACAACCAACATGGCGATGATGAATGTGAGGAAGTTCCCAATGAAGGAAATGTGCAAAAATAAGTCCCCAAGTTCCTGATTTTAGAGGGTAAAAGTTCCCAATAAGTTTCCAACTATCTGGAACGGTTCCCATTGGATTGAGAAAGTTCCCTACAAGTTCCAAAGTTCCCTAGAACGTTGAAACTTCGGGAACGAGTTTCCTAAAAGATGGGAGCGGTTCCCGTGCTACATAGTATTTATCCCTTTACTTCCGGCTTACTCAAGGAAACTCTTTCCAATAATAGCTAACAACAACATATGTATGTCTCCTTCCATAATTAACAAAATATAGACAAAGAATTAACTTCATTTTCAAAAACATATTTTAACAAAAGTTTCCATAGAACAAACCACATTAAAATCCTCAAGTAGTGCCAAACAACATTAAGTAAAGAGCATACTAAAGATGTAGATTCACCCAACAACATTACTATTCAATACAACTTCCCCTGTAAGTGGTTGCATGCTCAGTTTGAACAAACTCCCAACAAGACATGGAAAAAGAACAATCCTACAAGAGGTGGTTCATTATTTTAGCATAAGGAATGGAAAGGACCATTCTAGAGACCACCTTTTACAAACCATGTGTTAGTGGGAAAGTTAAGGAAAATCACTAGCCATGCAAGGATCCATAGTTTGTAGTTGACCCTAATCGACCACACACTATTGAGTCTTTCAATCCACCATCTCTCTGCATCACTAAACACCCATAGTGAGTTAACAGAAAGGTTCAACTCCTATCACTATTAAATAAAAGTGTACAACCTGCAAGAATCATTCTAAACCAAGAAGCTCCTGAATGATTCAATCCCAACCATGACAAAATGAACTAGGCATGCATATATTCATTTTGAAGGGGTCCTCGTATATAATTAGATTGATAATTCCCATATATGTTGCTACATATAAGATAGGGGAAAATCATGAATAATGGATTTATATTCCTTCCATGAGTTAGCAATAGAATCCAACAAATAAATTTAATAAAAACCTTTGTTTTACTCAATCTTCTCCGCTAAAAATGAGGAATATGTGAAATACATGTTCCCGCTATCCTCTAACTACAAATCAATCTTCTAGCTAAATCACAACCTAGAAAATTATTTGATAGCTACCACTACAACAACTACCAAGTACTTTCCTACATTTAGTTAAGATACTTTTGATAATAGAAAAACCTTGAGACTTGGATGATGTGAGGAAATGAAAATATATCACAAAATCCAAAAAATACCTTTATCTTTATAATATGATGTGCCAGGAGAACACATTTCTTGATAAAACCTACCAAAGAGAACATCACTCTAGAAATTGGATTTCCCATTTAGCAACCAAGATTGTATCTCGAGTCACAATATCAATCAACCCTATAACTCCCTCATACTTGAGCATAGTGGGAACATGAGAAGGTACCATAGGAAGGGCTCGTGCCCTATCATACATGGCCCATAAGTATGAATGCAAAATTTTCCCCAATTTGTGAAATTAACACTTACTGTGAAGCCATTAAGACATATAATAAATATGTAAGGCATGAATAATCCTACAAACAAAAGTCATTTTTCTAGTGAGTGGAAGGCCTTTGTACTACAAAAAAGGAGTTTAGACTATAGCCACTCCAAACACCAATCCAACATAGCCATTCGAGAAAACTCCATGCCAAACGGGATTCCAAGATATCTCACTACAACACCTAGGCAGATGAACATCCAATTGAGAGGGATTCAATCAAGAGGCTCATCAAGACCATCCAATCAATAATTAGTCTTGACATCATTAACCACAACCCCATAATCCTAGAAAAACATGGACAAGCAATCTATAGCACTAAACATAACCTCTTGGTCAGCTTGCATAGACAATAGAGAATCATATGTAAAGTGATTATTTACCATATTTGATTCATTTAAAAGTGAAATACCATGAATATTCCATTGAAAATGAGCATCATATAATAAATAACCAAGGGCATCAATAGTTAGAATATAGATATAAGGTTCCAAGTGGAATTGCTACCTAACCAACCAATGGAGAAGAATACATGGAGAGAGGGTTTTATTAAATAAAAACAAAAGTTGAGGCATTATAAAATCAGAATCAGAATAAGAATAAAGATTGGTAAAGCACCTATAGGATGAACCCACAAGAGGCTAGACTACTCCCCAATGGAGTTGCCAGTTCTGTTGTACAGGACAATACACCCTTGTAACCTAGGGTCTGGGATTTCCAACTTACTATTAGACTTGTAGACAATTAGCTTTTACAGAAAATGGAATGAGAATATGAAGAGATATTGGTTTACCCGATTTATGACGGTTAATCCAAGCATGGTCTTCTCTCGCTCTAATATTCTCCAAAGCTTCTAGGGATGCTTCTCTTCACCTGCAAAGAGCCAATTATTCAAGCAATATCTCATATGTATATATACATCAGAGGTTAGATGAAAAGTATATAAATAAAATAATTGAACATATTCACTAAACCAATATACATGAGATAAACACAATACAAGATTGGAAGAAGAATTCTCTTTATTAACAAATAGTGAATGGGTAAGAATACAACCCAGTTTCTGACATAAGGACTCCTCTGCAATTGAGGACTTTGAGTTCTGCTGATCCAAGACTCTGAAGGTATACCACCAACATAACTTTGCTCTTCCAAAATTGATTGATTAACCCCATCCCAAGGCCTCTATTTATACTTTGGGAAATAGAGGATTCGAAGGTTAGGAAGGTTGAGATAGTTGGGATAGTTATGGATTAAGGACCAACTAATCTCATCTAATCATGATTTATATTTTTTAAGGTCAAATCAAGGAATACACAAGTATTAATATAGGCAAGGCGTGTATGAAATGCGGGTTTCTCAAAGGGAACTCATGTATGCAAAGTACACATGGGTTGAAATGGACATACTCGTGTATGACACGCGAGTTGCAATGCACATAGTCGCGTGTGCAACCCAAAACTTAGAATAAAAATATATAAGGCTGGTCTGAGGATAATGCATCAAAGGTCATGCACATCTATAGTTTTTTTGCCACTTCAATCCAAATTGTCCTTTTTTGTACCGACATGATGAATGGCAGCACTCGAACGTAGAAGTGCCATTTTGGCTGATAACAACAACCAACTTTGATATTTTGGATAGAGGCACAAGATCTACCATGTTTGTTTATGTATTTTACGGAAGATATGAATTCTACTTGATTTTTTTTAGTTGTATGTAAGATTGCAATATAATTGACAAAATTTTCATATTTGTTAATTTTGGTTTAGATTCACAATGATGCTTGCATATATACATATGAAAATAGTGAAGTTCATTTGTTTTTTATGAGTTAATTGGGGTTTTGGATTACATTGGGCATGCAAATAACTTATGCAAACTTGCAATTTGCTTGACAAACTTTGCATATTTGTGAATTTTGGTATGGATTCACAAGGATGCTTGTGAATATGCATATGGAAATAGTGAAATTGATTTGTTTTTTATGAGTTAATTGGGGTTTTGGTTTCCATTGGGCATGTGAATTTTGGGTATGAATTTTTGGTAAATAGTAAAAATTATTTGGATTTTATGATTAAATTGGGGTTTTGGTTTCCATTGGCCATGTAAATTCCATTGGGGTTTTGGTTTTCATTGGTTTCCATTGGCCATATAAATTAAAATATTTTGGTTTAATTTCAAATTATGGAAAAGAAAATAATGAATATAAGGAAAAAAGCATGAGAGGATTTGAGGAAAATACCCCACAAAGAAGAGGTTGATCCCAAGGTGGAGTTTCTTGCCTTTTGCTCACCCAAAACGCGTTCGCCCTCACTCATTCTGGTCCGTCGAAGCTCCAATCAGCACGACGTTGTGGCGAAAATGATGGTCTCAGCCTGTTTTAACCATAAAACAGGTTTTAGTAAACACGAGCGCATTTTTTCAAAGTAAAATGAGAGCACGATTTGTAATAATAAAACAAGGGCGTGTTTTTGTTTACTATCCTAATTGGCATGCATGTTGGCATCCTTGGGAGTAGGCTTGGCAGGGTCGGGATTGCTTGGGATGATTTCTATTTTATGGATCAAGAGTGATTAAATTCACTCTACCGTTGCATATAAAAGGTCCCTCAACTTTGTGCACTCACCCATACTCTCTCATTCAATTATGCTCCAAGCATCCAGACTCTCAAACTAGCCATAGTTGATGAAATCACGAGTCCATGGCTAGTAACGTAACCACCTTACATTATAGAACATGTCCCATCAAACAAGTGATCATTGCTGCATACAAAAAAACATAAAGAGATTTGAAAAACATGGTTTTGGAGGATTTGAACCCTAAAAGAAAACAAGGTTGTGGAGCATAATTTTGAAGATTTGCACAATATCATGATGGCCTTTGGCCTACAACAATGAAAGAAATTCCCATATACAAATCCAAGAAAAGAGATGACATTATGAAATGAGGAGTAGTAATGAAAATGCAACCATACTATGATCCTAGGAAATGAGAATGTAAGTCTCCTTGCAAAATGCAGTTATGCTAAAAAAAAAATTTAAGTATTAGATCATATCAATCGTGTTATCAATAATAGCCTACATATTCTTAATTTATACTAATGTAATAGTTACTATAAGATCCAAACCATAGAACAATTTTAATAAATTTTATAATATCAAAACAAGCCATTGCAAAGTCACATAGTAACAAAAAAAATCAACTATTGTAGTATTGAAACAATTTCATAACCATTAAAAATGTTATTTCCATTTATTTTTTTATAAAGAACTTATATTTGAATAAAAAATAATTACATCAACAAACATTTAGATATTATTTGATATTTTGGACTTTGTTGAAGAGACCAACAAGATTAACTCGAGAGTAACAAGTGTACAACCAGGATTCGTCCTCATGGTCATCATATCTTGTTATGCTTAAACACATCTTGATTAAGATTTAAATAAGCTTCAATTAAGCTAAGCGGATATCATTTTTTGTTTTTTGTTTTTTTCATATCAGTTTTTTTTAATAAATAGTATTTGTTTTATATTTATATCAAATAGCTTAATGTTTATGTTATATTATAAATGGATAACTATATCGATCTAATAATTAATTTAATGTTTAGCCTTTGTTTACATCCATCCATCTCCACAAAACTAAGTATCTAGGTGAGCTTATTGGCAGTCACCAGCCACTTTACTTGTGGATGTGGATTAAAAATATGAATATGTGTGTTTGTTTTTGTTTTTGTTTTTTTATGAGAAAACAATGTTTTCTTTTGAGTGCAATTTTTTGGTTGTTAACAATTCAAAATTTTCATAGTTTTTTTACAATGAAAAAGTACATAGATTGTACTAGTGCATCTCTAAATTTTCATAAATGTTTCATGAATATCTTCATAAATATTTGGAGTTTCATCACATATTTTTAGCAAAATTTTATAACTAGTGCATGCTAGTTATAAAGACATCAATCTTGTGCCACGAGTCCATCCATATCTTAGTCTTGTTCGGTTAATAATTGAACCAACTTTCACTATTTACTTTATTAGAGGCTTAAGTTTGTTGTGCAATTGTATCCACGTATGAATTTATATCTAAGTAAATCATATTTGGGTTTATAAATTATCTAGGACAGTGAAAGTTAAGTTGTGTGTGATGGATGTGTTTTGAGTTGAGCATTAAACAACTAGATGGAAGAAGTTACATGTAACTTGAAAACAACTTCTAGACATAGTTTTAAATGATTTAAAGTATCATCGCCATTTAAATTTAGATAAATAATAATGATGAAATGTGTGGTAGACTCTGTTGAGGTTATGATTTTGTTGTTATCTAATTGTCAATTCTCAACCATCTAAACATTTGACAAGCCGAAATTGGAGTAACCCTTCAATTGCAAAGTTGCAAAATAGTGGTCAATTTCATTTTTGAAGGGCTTGATGGAAAATTAATTTTTTCCTGCATGGCAAAAACTGTTTTTCCCTTGTATGAATGGTAAAATAGGTCCTAAGGAGCATTGAAGACTTCAAATTTGAAGCCTACGTGAAAGGCACCCTAGGAAACAGCCTCTAGCCTTTATTTCTAAAGAGGTGTCCTACTTCAGTGAACTCATGGTTTTTCATATATATAATGAGTTATTAAATTTGAACTCATGGTTTTTCATATATATAATTTGTAAATGACTTAAAACAACATCATGGTTTTTCATATATATAATGAGTTATTAAATTTTGACTATGATTAAAGTCAAATATATTTAAATTACCATTTTTATATACACACCAATATAATTACATACTATTTATATTTAATAAAAAAATTTAGTATATATATAAATGTTATTCATACTTACGTAACTGATTAATATATATGGAATCTGCCTTAAAATTTTTGTGAGAAAGCCGCTCACTGCACTCTGTCCCGACTCCATATTATAAGGTGGATGATGGAAGAACTAACCTCCATCACCAACGCGATCTATTTCCCACGGCCTTCCCTGCCTATAAATGTTTTAGTAATTATGTTCCAATTTTGTTATTAAATAAAAATAAGTCTTTATTGTTGAATTAATATATAAATTTTTAATTAAAAATTTGTTAATATAACTATTTTATATATGTACTTTTTTTTATAGATAACAAGTGGAGTTTACATTGAACATTAAATGACATTGGTAAAAAAAAATTCTATAAAAGTATCACTTTGCTAAATTTAGTTTGATTATGTTTTTTTACTATTTATTTTATAGTGGTTTTTATACAGAGAGAGAGTGTGTAAACCACCACAATGGCATAGCCTTGCTAAATATGGTATGCAACTTTTTCTATGTTTTTTTTGCACCATTTGTTATTTTGTGATGAATTACACCACATATGTAGTGTAATTCACCACAAAATGACAAATGGTGCAAACAAAAATAGCAAAATCTGGTGCTAAATATGGCATGCAAAGTTTGCTATTTTTTTGCACCATTTGTTATTTTGTGATAAAAACACACACACACACACATATATAAATTTTTTTGGGTGGTTTGCACCAAAAGATTTAAATCCATGTAGGATTAGCTTTGGTGTTCCGCACCAAAAAACTTCAATCCAACTAGAATTAGTTTTGGTGTTTTGCACCATAAAAATTTAATCCACCTAGGATTGGTTTTGGTGGTTTGCACCATACACCATGGAATGCCACATAGTCATTTAACACCAAAAGCAACATTTTTTATAAACTCCACTTTTACACAATAAATTTTAGCACCACATTTATATCCCCACATTATTTCCAATTTTGCATCACTATTTAAAAATTGATAATTTTCTAAATTCTTTACAAATAATATTCCTAATATAAAGATAAAATGATCTTTTTCTTATACTACTAGATATTTTATGTTCAAAATGTGAGGAGTGTGCTCATCAAATTCATAATAAAAAACAAAATAAATAAACTAATTTTAACTAATTCTCATTTACCTAAATATCGTAGCATAAACAGAGTTCAGATTAACCCATTTGGCATATGTGCATGCATTGTTCGATAACCAAAAGCCAGTTATTTATAGCAGCTATATTGTGATGTATGAATTAAGATATTGTGATTTGATGTATGAATGCTTTAATTTTAAATAGCAAATTATTTGGTTCCTATATTTGTGGCTATATATATAGAGTAAGTTTTTAGTTTCGTGTCAACTATGATTAAAATGTATTAAAATATTATATGTTTACAAAACATTCTATGCCTTGCAAAGGTATATAAATATTCAAATTTAAATTATTATAAAATAAAAATCAAGATATTTTTTTATTTAAATGTAATATATAAATTTAGTTTTAAAGTAGGATTTAAAACCATTTTCAATTAGTTAGAAGTTTACTTTTTATTCATAAAGTAAGTAGTAAAATAAATAAATGTATTTTCTTTTATTTAATAATATATAAAAAGTCAAAATAGATTTACCTTTATTATTGATTAGCGATAACTGCAATTTAGCGTACGGATGATTGAATACTCTAGCAGGAGCACTAGACAGGTCACCAAATTGATAAGGTAGCACAAAAAAAGAATTATTGCAACTTAGTTTTCTATATAAATTTTTTAGTCAACCATGTATATGTATGGTCGCAAGGAAATAGTAATGTTGTTAACAACCAACATGGGGATGATGAATGTGAGGAAGTTCCCAGTGAAGGAAACGTGCAAAAATAAATCCCCAAGTTCCCGATTTTAGAGGGTAAAAGTTCCCAATAAGTTTCCAACTATCCGGAACGGTTCCCATTGGATTGAGAAAGTTCCCTACAAGTTCCAAAGTTCCCTACAAGTTCCAAAGTTCCCTGGAACGTTGAAACTTCGGGAACGAATTTCCTAAAAGATGGGAGCGGTTCCCGTGCTACATAGTATTTATCGCTTTACTTCCGGCTTGCTCAAGGAAACTATTTCCAATAATAGCTAACAACAACATATGTACGTCTCCTTCCATAATTAACAAAATATAGACAAAGAATTAACTTCATTTTCAAAAACATATTTTAACAAAAGTTTCCATAGAACAAACCACATTAAAATCCTCAAGTAGTGCCAAACAACATTGAGTAAGGAGCATACTAAAGATGTAGATTCACCCAACAACATTACTATTCAATACAACTTCCCCTGTAAGTGGTTGCATGCTCAGTTTGAACAAACTCCCAACAAGACATGGAAAAAGAACAATCCTACAAGAGGTGGTTCATTATTTTAGCATAAGGAATGGAAAGGACCATTCTAGAGACCACCTTTTACAAACCATGTGTTAGTGGGAAAGTCAAGGAAAATCACTAGCCATGCAAGGATCCATAGTTTGTAGTTGACCCTAATCGACCACACACTATTGACTCTTTCAATCCACCATCTCTCTGCATCACTAAACACCCATAGTGAGTTAACGGAAAGGTTCAACTCCTATCACTATTAAATAAAAGTGTACAACCTGCAAGAATCATTCTAAACCAAGAAGCTCCTGAATGATTCAATCCCAACTATGACAAAATGAACTAGGCATGCATATATTCATTTTGAAGGGGTCCTCTTATATAATTAGATTGATAATTCCCATATATGTTGCTACATATAAGATAGGGGAAAATCATGAATAATGGATTTATATTCCTTCCATGAGTTAGCAATAGAATCCAACAAATCAATTTAATAAAAACCTTTGTTTTACTCAATCTTCTTCGCTAAAAATGAGGAATATGTGAAATACATGTTCCCTCTATCCTCTAACTACAAATCAATCTTCTAGCTAAATCACAACCTAGACAAATATTTGATATCTACCACTACAACAACTACCAAGTACTTTCCTACATTTAGTTAAGATACTTTTGATAATAGAAAAACCTTGAGACTTGGATGATGTGAGGAAATGAAAATATATCACAAAATCCAAAATATACCTTTATCTTTATAATATGATGTGCCACAAGAACACATTTCTTGATAAAACCTACCAAAGAGAACATCACTCTAGAAATTGGATTTCCCATTTAGCAACCAAGATTGTATCTCGAGTCACAATATCAATCAACCCTATACCTCCCTCATACTTGAGCATAGTGGGAACATGAGAAGGTACCATAGGAAGGGCTCACGCCCTATCATACATGTCCCATAAGTATGAATGCAAAATTTTCCCCAATTTGTGAAACTAACACTTACTGTGAAGCCATTAAGACATATAATAAATATGTAAGGCATGAATAATCCTACAAACAAAAGTCATTTTTATAGTGATTGGAAGGCCTTTGTACTACAAAAAAGGAGTTTACACTATAGCCACTCCAAACAGCAATCCAACATAGCCATTCGAGAAAACCCCATGCCAAACGGGATTCCAAGATGTCTCACTACAACACCTAGGCAGATGAACGTCCAATTGAGAGGGATTCAATCAAGAGGCTCATCAAGACCATCCAATCAATAATTAGTCTTGACATCATTAACCAAAACCCCATAATCCTAGAAAAACATGGAGAAGCAATCTGTAGCACTAAACATAACCTCTTGGTTAGCTTGCATAGACAATAGAGAATCATATGTAAAGTGATTATTTACCATATTTGATTCATTTAAAAGTGAAATACCATGAATATTCCATTGAAAATGAGCATCATATAATAAATAACCAAGGGCATCAATAGTTAGAATATAGATATAAGGTTCCAAGTGGAATTGCTACCTAACAAACCAATGGAGAAGAATACATGAAGAGAGGGTTTTATTAAATAAAAACAAAAGTTGAGGCATTATAAAAAATCGTATATCATTCCCAAAAAAATAAATTTTTTAAGGATCCATAATTTTCTCAAGGTGTAGAAACATTGCCAAATATTACTAATTCTTAAATTTCCAACCATAAAAGGTTTGGCGAATTTATTGTAAAAAATTATTCAAATTTCTAAAGACTCTATATAGTTTTTGAGCAATTTTGACGATTTTTAGAGATAAAAAAACATCCCATGGAATTTGGGCAAATAAATTTTGAAAAAAAAAAGGAAATTGGTGAACCTTTTTTGGGGGGGGAGAATAATGTCGAAAAATAGGCCATTGGATAAATTTTGCCCCTAGAATTTTCCCTACCCCCCAAAATCGTACAGAAACCCAAATAGGAAAACACATTGTTAATGAAATCCTAATCAAATTGATCATACGCTTTATCAAACTAAAATTTAAAGAAATTATCTTGCTACCAAAACTCTCTAGCACACTCCATGGCCTCCAATATGATATCATTGTGTCTAGGATAAACCTCCCTTAAGAAAAAATGTCTTCTCCTAATGCACAATCTTTTTTGTGGCATCCCTTACATGTAGTTCCACTACCTTAGCAATGATTTTGTTAGTGATATTCAATAAAGTTATCAATCATCATCCTACAATAGTGTCTACATTGACACTATTCAATGGAATGAGAATGATTATTGATTAGTGTATTCCATCAAGCTTCCTAAGGAAATGGCCTCCAAATCCAGTAACTTAATTTATCCTCAACAATATCCCAAATAGCCTTGTATAAATTACAAGGAAAGACCCATGATTCTTTGGATATTTACCATTCTACATAGAATGTTGAGATTAAAACGTTCATCCTTCATGAAATACCTATCCAACTTGTCATGGTCTTGTTGATGCCTAGAAAATCCTAGGTACTGAATGTAGGGATTCTCCCCAATAATTGTTCCCAATTAGATCGTTTATCATTTGGAATGGGGAATCCGTCCAGTTAGCGACCCGACTACCATAGAATTAAAGGAATGTTTAAATCTATTTTACCGGTTGCGTCTCGGTCCACTGCTTATGTAATTGTTTATATTTTATAATGAAATGCAAGTGCCTATATTAACTGCAGGTGATTTCCAAAACAAGAACCTTGAAAGCGGTTAGCCACATAGTGAGTTATGCAGGGTCTTACCTCTCGCCTTACATTGTCCCTCAATCACCCAAAGCAAAGAACAACTAGTCTAATCTAATTTATTCTAAACTATCCCCGAGGAGAAAATTTTATATCAGAATGAGTAATGTACTGTACTATTTGCACATAGAATTATACAGATAGTTGTTAAACTCTAAATACATGAATACAATAGAAAAAATGACACAAAGATAGCTCTATCAAGTTAAAGCATCCATTACTCATTAGTTGTACAAGATTCATAACAATAGATGAAACCATTCATAAACAAAGAAATAATTCAACAAGTTAAGAACGATCTCACATATTGTACAGCATGCCAAAATAGAAATAATTCTTAATTTAGCAAACCACACAACCCATTTTGAAACTTATACAATCCTTCCTCCAGCGAAATTCAGTTCCCTTTATTATAAAAGAAGTAGTTCTTATTACAAAATGTTTCAGTGTATGTGTGCTAGAAAAATTCCCCCTCTCTATTCTACTCTACCTTTACTTATACATTTACAAAATGAATTTTGGTTATCCATGCCCTTTGGGCTTCCCTAACTCTTTGATTACAAAACTTTTGTCCTCTAGTTCGGTCACTAGGAAAATGGAATAAATACAAAATATTACATAAAATTCTCCACATGTGAATAAAACCAAACAGCCTAGGTGGGCCCAGCCAATCCATCCACAAATTGCTTCCACGTAGTTGCATCTGCTGCTATCGTCCTGAAGTCCATAGGCTCCAATATTATGACTAATACTTAATTCCCAACCAACTGCGACTTTATCTCTTCTACCTTTTGTGGAGTGACTCTAAGTTAGTATTCAAGCAATCAATTATTGATTGCAGCTTGTGCAACCAAAACTTTTACTACTTTCTCATTGAGGGATTTAACCTGTTGTAGGATGAACTCATCTTTTTGCAGCCTGTCATGAAGGTACTTCATATGTTCTTCTTGTCCTGAAAATTTCTGAAGTCCCCTAGATGAAGAGGTTTGGAATCTATTATGCATGGTAGTGCTACTGCTACCTTTGCCTCTTGTGACTGTTATTTTCTTCTCGAGACGCTTGTTTAGAGAAGTCATATTACAAGCATTTCTATGTACCTATTCTTATTTGTTGAAATGATCTGAGTACTCGAAGTTTACTTTTAAAAGTGCATGGTGTGCAGCCACCTTACCCTAAGCATCATTTCTGTGAAAACTCTTTTCACCAAAATGGAAGATTTCTACATCTTTCACAAAATCTAGTGCACTTTTAACCTTGGAAAACTTATAACTACCGACATAGAATGGCATCGGCAGGAAAACAACCTTCTTCATATCAAACAAATAACTCCCGAAAACATCTAAGAAGAGTTGTTTTACTGCTTCTTTATGTACTACATAATCAGTGGCATACTTGGGAAGTAGTGAAGGGGATTTGGTTCCTCCATACATCCTCAAGTAGGTTCCCTCTTCAGAAAAGAAATAATCTTCATATTCCATTATAGCCTCCTGATCACCCTTAGATGGGCATTTACATTCTTCAAGGAAAATTAACCGGTCAAGTGCCATTAAGAACTCCTCACAAATGAGCTTGTAAAAACTGTGATATTTGTGAGCCCATAAAATATGGTATGTTGCATAGATGGGCGCTTTTCCTTCCTTCCACCTGCAATTCAACTTCTCAAATGAGTGTATATAGAGTATACAATCAATAAACAATGATCCCATGTAGAACTCAGACTTCCGCTGGAGCAATCCTTCCTGTGTTGCAGTTATACATGAAGACAAACTGTTAGCTATGATGTTTTCCCAATTGAACACAGTCCCCTCCATGGTTACATGGTACATCAGTGGTATCCACCCGATTTGTAAAATTTCCCATCGGCTCTACCGAAGATCCTCTTAATCATTAGGGATACCAGCTCGTATGGGGTGTGTAGACTGACAGTCTCATATTCCCCATATTCCCTTTGTCAGAATGACTTTCCCTTCGTCGTCATCATCTTCGCACATCCAATATAATCAATAGTCAAACTATTTAGCTAATCATTGGTCATGCTAACTTTTGAAACTAGAAAATTGAAATTTTTGGCTATGAATGCAGGGGTAAAAGAGGAAAACCCTTTATATTCAACATTATACATAATCATCCCTTTCGCATCAGCCTTAGACAAAACCCATCCAATCACCTCAGAGCAAGTAAACAGCTCCGGTCCTGTGGATACTTTTGTAATCCCTAATCTTAATATATTTCCAAACGGGGATAGATCCTCCAACCCTGCATCTGGGATATTTTTATCTTGGAGCATATGATATATATACCCCCACCTGAATTTAGGCTTGATTTCTGTCACAGATCTAGTGCCTTCATAAACTATTTCTACTCGAGGCATGATTTCTAGGTCTGAGTCTTCTTCAACGAATTTAACTTTCTTCTTTCCTTTCTTGGGCATGGCGTCAGATGCAAACTGAGCCTGTAACAAACACACCAAACTTGTATTTGCATCTCCATGATCATAAACCATATATATTCATGCACACAAAAAATGAAGAAATACTGTAAAACTTACAATGCATATAAGAAAGTTATCATTGTCTCCTAACAAACCATTTCTTTATAGAACAAGCTTGACCAATATTTTATCATATCGCCCTTAGTTGTGAGAAAATAACTTTGCATGTAAAACATCGTGCACTACCCAAAATCCAAACCTAATGTAAGGTCAAAAGCATGAGACAAAACCTAAATCACATGCAAGCTCTGTCTGAGGCGCCGAAAGATTAAACCTTATCGATCCCTAAGTACAATCCAAGCTATCGACCGAAACATCTTTGAAACTTATTCATGACCTTTCTAGGAGATATCCAACCCACAAAACCAAACAGAGGAATGTGATGATGCTAATCCGTCGGCCACTAGGGCCAACCTCTTCTATCTAAAACCCTAGGTTTCGAAACCAGACGAAAAACAAGGTTTTCAGAGCCGTGCGGTTTCGACAACCTCTATCGCTGCAAACAGATAATAACCAATCAAGGAAAGGCTAGTGAAAAACCCTGGCCATCTCGGCTTCATCATTGCATAACTAGATCCCTAAGCTAGCCATGTCTAAAAGGAAATTACAGGAACAGGCTGGGGGAAGGTAAAAAAATGAAACCAAGGCCAGACCAATCTAGGTCAACAAATAGATGGATGGGTCAAAAATCCTGCTAAAGACAAAACAAAAGGCCAAGGAGAGGGATTTTAAACCCAACGACAAATGTGGCAACCCTATTTTTGCAAAGTAAAACCTAAATGCAAAGAACAATGGAAATCTCCATTCAACCCATTAAACAAATCATGGCAGGATAGTATCCTACCTGGTAAGGATATTTCGATAGTTGGTTGAAGAAACTCGACGTCAACTACTATGAAGAATCTAGGTGGCAATCTTTGGTAGGAACACGCTCAGAACGGTAGGTTCTCCATGGTCTTCAACAACCCGTAACATCCACAATCAAACCATAATCAATCCAAGAAACCCCAATGGCTATATATAGGAAAGAAAAGGGAAACACTTAACGTGGGCAATAAAGTCACACGTGCAAGGTAGAACGTCATTTTGGCACCCAATCCTAAGACCTCATCAGCAAAAAAATGTATCGGCCAGTGCAAGAGGAAAATCTCTGATTGTATCGACTCTAAAAACAAAGGCTTGTCGCAACTATTGGAATTATCCACAAGAGATTAGCCGACAATGTATTTGCATGACCATCCCAACGTTGCGGAGCAAGAAAATGATTGGTAACAAAAGCTTACATGATCCGATAGCATCGGCGCCAAACGGAAAATATATCCGTCGCTATTAGACCTTTCTAGCTAAAACAAACCAACAGAGAACGTCGGCTACAAAGACAAGACTTTGTCGATAGTGTCGGCTGGAACGCAAAACTCTTTCCAACAAAGGTTAAAAACACCACAACGCAGAATTGAAACCTCAATTGGAAATCCATCGAATGAAAGTTCAAACATTATCTACTGTGTCAGTAGAAATATGAAAAATGTTTCTGATGCATCGAGCCATAAAACAAACTGGAACGCATCAGGTCAAAAGGCACAATCCTTCCGCTATGTTAGTGAAAACATGGGAATTTTTTTGCCACATTGGGTCAAAAATTTTCTTACTTAGTGCGAAAAAACAAAATTTCTTAAGATTACTCAGGGTGAAACCAAGCCATGAACAATAGTTTTCAAATGGAAAAAAAGGTCTAAGTAAAACCAAAAGCTAAGAAATTAAAGGGGGGCCATAAAACATGGAAACAATTTTGGGTAATGGTTGCAGCAGCAACAATTGGCGACTAGATGGGGCACACAGAACTCTAAAAAAACTATCATTCAAAACATGAAACTTCTCTATAACAATTTGTTAGACCAACTCATCCCATTCTTTTTTCAAAATTATTTAAAAATCCAGACCTTTTCTAGGAATGTAAGAGTTTGAGCATCTCATTGGATTTAGTCCCTTGGGTATGGTAACCAAGTTTTCAAAGTCTCGATAACCCTTCTAAGGCCAAAATGTGATATTCATTTACCTCTGCATTTGGTTTCTTTCGGCTGAGACACTATAGGATCATAACAGAGTTTGGACAGGAGTATTCATTTGTTCCTCATTCCCATGCCTTATGCATTCTTTTGATGCTTTCAGACTTTTGTCTTTTGAGTCTTCCCGGATCGCTTCTTTTGCATTTGAGATTTGATTTAGGTTCTTCCATCCATGGTGTCCTTTTTTTTGAGTGATAATTTGTTTTAGCTCACGGACAAACAAGAACCTTTGAGCAATCCAATCATTTTACTAGTCCATATTTTCATTATATCCTTTTGATATATATTTTCTTTCTGGGAAATTTTGACTCTTTAAGCCTTTTGGCTTTAATTTGTGGCATGGGATTATTTTGAATACCATACACCTGTCCGTCCTACTTCCTTTACACGGGTCCAATGAAATAGCTACATTACTTATAAACTTGTACAAAAATGATGAATCAATTCTAATTCTGATTTATGACCATCTAGTGCACAATTTAATTCTAGATTATGTGATTGCAATAGCTATTAATACATTACTTATTCATCTTACTAGTTGGGATTTGAGAAGGAATAGTTTTCAAGCTACGTTAAGTGTTTGAAGCATGTTGTCCACTGATTAACTATGATGACGTAATGAAACAGAACTGTCATTAATGCATTTATTTTCTACTAGGATACTAGCTTACCACAATAGACTATCAATTAATGATTTAATTGCTACTAGGATACCAACTTACTAGAGGTGATTGTCAATTAATGCTTGGCAGTTAGGGTTGTTGTGATTACTGGTTATAACATTGTGGAAAAGAGTGGAAAGGTATAAACTCATAGAATTTATGGATACCATTTTTCAAAATAAGACAAATTCTCCATCTAAGTCAACCTAGGAGAACTATCAAATCGCTTTATTTTGAGAAGTTTTCTCATTTAGATCCCTTCATTTTAGACAAGTTTTCTAACAAAAAGTTGCAACATAGATCTATACTAAAAGAGTGTGTAACTATAAGTTCCACACGTCACACATGTCTCTTCTAATATTTTGGAAATATTGTTGTACCATTCTCATCCTTTGATATATTTATATACGGGTGTGTGAAGCTGATGAGGGTTTCTTTTGACGCATTAGATGCAATAGAAAACAGAAAAATCAGGCATCCATCAACTTACATGGATATTTTGAGACACTTACACAATGAATCTTGCGATGAGTAAAATACAAGAAATGTAGGAAATTGAATGACGTTTCCAAATATATAATTTTTTTCTATTGAAAACATTGTTAACTATCTAGAGTTAGATATTTTTTAACAGACACTTTTCATTTTTTTTTTGGGACAAATTATAAGGTATATTTTTTTGTGGGTGCATCCTTTGAGTGACTAAATGATGGAATAAACTTACAAAAATACGTAGACATAAACATATATTAATAGTGCACGACTATTTTTCCAATAATAAAAATAATATTTTTATTTATTTTTAATTATCTAAGTGATCAAACCTTGAAAACAGTATGTCAATTGTGGGTGCAGCATTTGAATGTCTTAATCCAATTATTTGGAAATGGGTTTTTTATAGCATGTATAGGTCGGTGGTCTTTAGTGCACCATACAATTTTTTTTCAAAATGGTTGAGAAACGAAAGAGATATGGATGAAACACTAACAGTGTGTTTTTTGAGTTGAGGAGTGATGACAGAAGATATATAAGAAAAAAAATAGTAAAATTTATGTATTCTTGTTAAAAATTATATATTTGGAATCTGCAAAAAAACCATATATGTTTCTAAAATGTCATAAAAAATGGAGGTGTGCAACATACTGTAACCAATGGTTAAACATGAGCATATTGAAAATTTGGATATAATGTTCAATTAGCCATGGTTTATCATACTCCAAGGCATATGCATGTTGAATCCGAAGCAAAATCCGAAGCAAACACATAGGCATAAGAATACCATGCAAGCATGGGTGGAGGCTTAGCCTTATCATTTGAAGGGAATACATTTTTTAATTTAAATAAAATGCGCTCTTGTTATATTAAAGAAACGTGACTGCACGTTTTATTGAATCATAACGTGTTCCCATTGTAGTGATGCAAAATGGGTGCTCATTTTATTGAAGCACAATGCATGCGTGCTTTCAAATACTACAATGAGTGCTTGTTTTGTCAATTATACCATACTTTTATTA
>LPNX010676460.1:0-41554 GCA_001517045.1 Pseudotsuga menziesii | reverse complement strand
ACTCTATCTTTGTCTCTCTCTCTGACACACACACACACACACATCCCTATGTCTCCCCTTACCACTAGCACCCCCCTAACCTATCTCTATGACACACACACACACACAAATCCATATGTCTCGCCTTACCACTAACACCCCATAACCTATCTCTTTGACATACACACACACATCCCTATGTCTCCCCTTACCACTAACACCCCCTAACCTATCTCTTTCTCTCTCACACACATATCCCTATGTCTCCCCTTACCACTAACACCCCCTAACCTATCTCTTTCACACACACACATCCCTTGAGTTTTAACGCAATATAGTTAGGTGTAAGAGAGGGGGGTGTTAAGGCGCAAAGACTAAGGGAGTGCTTGTTAATTCCCCCTAAACATTGAATGATCCCTTAGCCATGCAACTACCTTCTTAAATGCTCCTAAACACTATTCGAGTAAAACGTGCCCCCGTTTTTGTTAACAATAACGTGTGCGCATTTTTTCTCAGTATAAACAACAACAGTCCCTGTCCGAGAAACACTCTATCATATTTCACGCAGGTTTCACAGTCCACATGCAATTTCAGGTTGCAGATAGTGCGTTCATCCTCTTCTTCACCATATTATCACACAAAATTTTGTTTTTGACATCAAGCATCTCCATCACAAGTGTCTAAGTATTGCATGGAGCATGGTATACATTGAGGAGAAAGAAATAAATAATTAATTGAGTAAGAAAGAAACAAAGCTTGGGGAATCTCCCATTGAGGAGCACCATAGAGCATCTCCACTATTGTTTCTCTTTCAATTGAGGTACATGAAAAGGAAACACTAAATTGGTCACTGTGGTGGAGTATGTAGACACAATTGAGCAAGAAAGAAACCAAGATTGGGGAATTTCCCATTCAGGAGCACCATAGAGCATCTTTACCATCAACTTTCTTGCAATAACATTAAGTTGGTCATTGTGGTGGAGTATGTAGACACAATTGAGGTAGAAATAAACCAAGCTTGGGGACTTTCCCATTGAGGAGCACCATAGAGCATCTCTACCATTGTTTTTCTTGCAATTGAGGAGCTAGCAAAGTAAACATTCTTCCCAATATTCCCCGTAACTTGAGTATCTAGACACCATTGACTCAAGAAAGAAACCAAGCTTGGGGAGTCTCCAATTGAAGAGTACCATTGAGGAGCTAGCAAGGCAACCTTCCTCCCAATATTCCCCTTAATTTGAGTATTTAGACACAATTGAGCAAGAAAGAATCCAAGCTTGGGTAATCTCCCATTGAGGAGCACCATATATCATTGGTCATTGTGGTGATGGGAAACTCACGCAATCGAGCAAGAAAATCAGCAAGGAAGAGGATACCCAATGAAATCCTTGAAGAAATTAGAGAGAAGAAAAGAAATGACATGACCAATCGAAGACACTCTATGGACACTCAACCAAATCCAGTTTTTAAGGATTCCATAGTTCTTCCTACCAATCCACATCAAGAAAGACAAAAGAATTCACTCAAGGGGCCTTCAGTATCCATATCAGTAGAAGAACGAGCACTGCATGGCACTGATCAAGGAGTAAAACCTAGGTGCACATCAAGGCGACCTGAAACCTTTGCAGATTTAATTAGATGTGGGTATAGAAGTGGCAAAGTTAGAGAGACATTGAATGCTGAATGTATGCTCAAAGAAGACGATGTTGTTTAGACCACCCAGGAGGATTTCCAATTTCCATCGTCCGATCGACAGGAAGACACGAAAGGACATGAAGCTCATGTTCAAATTCCAGACCGACCGAGTGATATGGTACAAGGTTCATTTCCAACCTCCATTAGCAAATTCACGTTGAAGAACTCCGAAACGTATACAGATCGATGAAAGTCTCATTGGTTCGTTTGAAGGTACGCTATCTAAACGTAGTATGTCATATCAATCTCAACAGATACTTGTCAACTATTTTGATTCTAAATGTGATGGAGATAAATGTAGATTATTTATATCATTGTTAAAATATAGGTCTATGACTGTTGTTAGGAAAAACTTAAGGATAAAGATGATAGACAGCTCTAAACCAAGTTCTCATGTTGTCAAAATTTTAGTAGATGCATTTAGTACTATTGGAAAGAAATTGCGTTCAAATAATTGCAATGCAGCTCATCATGTGTTGTCACATTCAATCATGAACAAAAGCACCAAGGCCCATTGACTTCTTAAGCCTACATCCAAACTTGTAGGATTGGATGTCAAAGCACTCCATAGGTATTGTTATAGAAGGGAACAACTTGACTCTAGTCAAACAGATGTTTGGTCCTTCATTGGCAGGTTTCCATGTTTCGATATGAAGCTCATTGATGTGGTAAAGGGACTGGTGCAAGAGTTTTGGCGTGACAATACTAGACCTTCATCCAACCAAAAAGATGTACTAAAATTTAGAAGGGGTTCAAGGGATCATGAGCCCTACATTAAACATTTTCTTGACATGACACAAACAGAATTATATGAGAGATTTAGGCATGAACATAATGACTTAAATTGGGCCAAAGATCCTTTGAGAAATGAAAACCATGGCATGTTAAAATAAACACAACTCGTAACACATGTTGTTGTCACCATCACATTGAGTACGGTTATTATTATGACACATATATACATATATTGTGTGTATTGCATAACACTCTTGTGCAGGAATGCTCAACCACATTGCCACCAACATCATCTAGAGACTTTATCCATATCATTTTGTGTAGAAGGACAAAAGGTTGCACATTTTATCAAAGGCCTTGTGTATATGGGACATGCCTAAGGTGTGGTGGAATGGAATTTTTGGACAAATGCATACATGTCACCGATGATCATGAACTTGGGAGACATGACGTGAACTTGCAGTCATTCAAATATGTCACGTATGATATCGGCAAAGGGAATTAAAGAAAAAAATACAATTGGTCACTTCTCAGGTTAGTAACGAGCTCCTGAATAGTATTTTTTTCTTCCTGTATTTCTACTTCATATATGTAACAACCTATTCATTTGTACATATTTATTGTTGATCTACCAGGTACTGGTATGCAACTTCATGGAGGAATTCTTTGAAAAGAAACAACAGTGTGTAAAGCATGTACATGTAGCTCAATGACAAGATGAGCAGTTTAGAATGTGCAGGAATACTTTTCCTATTGGAACTATATTATCAGTGGTTGATTTTGTGGAAAAATAGACTCTTCAACCATCGAACAAGATTCAGAGTCAATATTATCACTCAGACCAGGTTAGCATAATGGCCCATATCACCTATAGACATGAGGCAGATAGGACTGAACAGAAAATGGTTATATTGAAGGAGTATCACTTTTACATAAGTGATGACAGGTGTCATGACTTGACTTTTGTACAACACAACTTTCAATTGTTCTACAAACACCTGGAGGATAACAATATACAGATGGAACAACATTGGATTTGGTCTGATTGTTGTGCAGGGCAATTCAAAAATTCCCATGTCTTCCAATGGTTGTGTATTCTCCACAAGAGGCACAAGGTGCCACATATTTGGAACTATTTTGAGACCGGACACGGAAAAGGGGAACATGATGGAGCAGGTGCATGCATCAAGACTGTATTACGTAGGAAAGAGATGAAATTCACAACTATTTCGCTCATCCAAAATGGAAAGACCATTGTTGCATGGTGTTCTTCAGTGATGGGGCAGGGAACTAAAAGGAAAAAATACCAATCATCTAAAAAAGCACATGTACATAGATATTTTGGGGAGGTGGTTTATCTAGATCGATCACACCTATATAAGTGCAAGACCGTCCAAGGAACTCGTGCATTCCATTCAGTTAGAATGTTAGACAATGCTATAGTTGAAATGTGTACAAGGAAACTCTCTTGTTTTTGTTATCCATGTAACAGTGGTGAATGGGACAATTGTGAATTCACAGATTAGGTTGAAATCCGGGATCGTGTATCACTCGCCATTGGTTAACAAATAACTGCAGAATTATCCCAACTGGAGGAGGTCCAATCGAGTATTTCACATGAATATGACCACATTTTAGATCTCATACAACCAGGTTCAACTATTATGTTGATCACTTTGAAATGTTTGACGACTAGTTGTGTTTAGTTAGCTGAGTCCTAGGTCTGCACTTTATTTTATGCATGGCACATATACACGGCGCTTTCCCTAAGAGGAAATGAATGTCACACTGAATACTGGCTGGCACGTTGCTTGGATGGGAGGCAGACCCTCATTGTCTCATTAAGTGACTCTGAGGGAAATGACTTTCCAATTGGTTTGATGGTTATCAAAGGATAATATTTGACATAGTTTTCCCACGCATGAAAGAAAAAAGGTTATGTATTTGAAGATTATAGACCAGGTCAAATTGTATACCATTATACAAACTTAGCTATTGGCACAAACCTCTAGCTGCGAACAATGCCAAGCAAGAACTCATCAAAGTCATGATACTTGTTGCCTTACTCCGAGCACGAGAGGTTAAAGGATACCATTGCTATTAGAGGTGATCCCGATGGTCTATTCGAATGATCATAGGCAAGTATTCAGGTATGTGGTAGTCATATATTTTGGTTTCATGGTCTCATTGATTATTCACAACTTGATATATTGAGCGCTTAATAGATTGATAAATTCAATAGACTTCTACAACTTGATAAATTTCACTTGAGCTTCATCATGGATTTTTTGTATTATATTGATGCTTACATGACTCATGTCGTATATCCCAAGAACGGTATCTACCACTCTATCTAGGATATGTCTATTGCATTTTCCTTGAATCTCGAAGTTGATCCTATAAGGATATCTCCTTGAATCTGATAATTATCTCCTTGAATATGATCATTTGTTTCTCCACTAGAGATGTGTAGTTAAGGATTGGTAATCCTAGCCTAATAACCATTTCCAATCCTAGCTTACTAACCCTATAGCTAATCCTAGTAACTCTAGTTTTCACCGTAAACCATAGTTTTCATTCTAAACCATAGAAACCATAGTTTGCTCAGTAAGGGAATGTCAAATTTTTGCACATAGGGGCCAGCTTCGCATATTCCTTGACTGTGAATGTGTGGCTAGAATTCCCATATGGAACCTACCTAAACACCCTTTCATGACCCATGAGAACCTCGTTTTGATGCATGGTTTCCATTCTATGCCTTGGGTAGGGATTCAACAGGTGCCCCTAAAATCCTATAAGAGGTGGGATTCAACGTGCCATAGAATGATGTTCGTGGCTCAGATCGATGAACCATTGACTCTATTTAATTCAAGACATCGGGATAGTGCTAGGGGTGGCCCTTTACTCTAGTTCCATGGACAAGGGATCATTTTTTAGGTCAATTTTGTAAACTAGGGTTTTGCTCAATAAGGGAATGTCAATTTTTTGCACATAGGGGTCAACTTTTCATATTCCTCGACCATGAACATGTGGCTAGCATTCCCACATGGAAAATGTCTAAACACACTTGCATTACCCACCGAAACCCCGTTTTAATGCACAGTTGCCACTATATGCCCCGGGTAGGGATTCAACAGGTGTCCCTAAAAGCCCGTAGGAGGTGGGCTTCAACGTGCCATAGAATGATGGTAGTTGCTCAGATCAATGAACCGTCAAATCCGTTTGATTCCAAAAATCGGGATAGTTCTAGGGGTGGCCCTCTACTCTGGGTCCATGGATAGGGATCATGTTTTAGGTCAATTATGGGAACTAGGGTTCTGCTCAGTAAGGGAATTCCAAATGTTTGCACATATGGGTCAACTTTGCATATTCCTCTACCGTGAATGTGTGGATAGCATTCCCACATGGAACATGCCTAAACACGCTTGCATGACCCATCAGAACCTCGTTTTGATGCACGGTTTCCATTCTATGCCCCGGGTAGGGATTCAAGAGGTGTCCTTGAAAGCCTATAGGAGGTGGGATTCAACATGCCATAGAATGATGGTTGTGGCTCGGATCAACAAACTGTTGACTCTGTTGGATTCAGGACATCAGGATAGTTCTAGGGGTAGCCCTCTAATCTAGGTCCATGGACAAGGGATCCTGGTTTAGGTCAATTTTAGAAACTAGGTTTTTTCTCAATAAGGGAATGCGAAATTTTTACACATAGGGGTCAGCTTTTCAAATTCCTCGATCATAAACATGTGGTTAGAATTCCCACATGGAACCTGCATAAACACACTTTCATATCCCACCAAAACCTTGTTTTGATGCACTGTTTCCATTCTATGCCCCGGGTAGGGATTCAACAGGTGTCCCTGAAAGCCTGTAGGAGGTGGGCTTCAACGTGCCATAGAATGATGGTTGTGGCCGGATCGATGAACCGTTGAATCCGTTGGATTCAGGAAATCGGGATAGTGCTAGGGGTGGCCCTCTAATCTGGTTCCATGGACAACGGATCTTTTTTTAGGTCAATTTTGGAAACTAGGGTTTTTCTCAGTAAGTGAATGCGATTTTTTTGCACATAGGGGTCATCTTTGAAAATTCCTTAATTGTGAATGTGTGGCTAGTGTTCCCACATGGAAAATTCCTAAACAATATTGCATGACCCACTGGAATCCCACTTTCATGCACGGTTTCCATTCTATGCCCGGGTAGGGATTCAACAAGTGTCCCTGAAATCCTGTAGGAGGTGGGATTCAACATGCCATAGAATGATGACCATTTATCGGATCGAAGAACCGTTAAATCCATTGGATTCAGGACATCGGGATAGTGCTATTGGTGTCCCTCTAATCTGGTTCCATGGATAAGGGATCATTTTTAGGTCAATTTTGGAAACTGGGGTTTTTCTCAGTAAGGGAATGCAAAAATTTTGCACATAGGGGTCAACTTTGTAAATTCCCTGACCATGAATGTGTGGCTAGAATTCCCACATGGAACATGCCTAAACACTCTTGCATGACCCACAGAAAGCCCACTTTTATGCACGGTTTCCATTCTATGGCTCGAGTAGGGATTCAATAAGTGTCCCTGAAAACCTATAGGAGTTGGGCTTCAACATGCCATAGAATGATGACCGTTGCTTGGATCAATGAACCATTGAATACATTAGATTTAGGACATCGATATAGTTCTAGTGGTGGCCCTCTAATATGGGTCCATAAACAAGGGATCATTTTTTAGGTCAATTTTGAAAACTAGGGTTTTGCTTAGTAAGGGAATGCGAAAATTTTGTAAATAGGGGTCAACTTTGCAAATTCCTTGACCATGAACATGTGGCTAGAATTCCCACATGGAACATGCCTAAATACACTTTCATGACCCACCAGAAGCCCATTTTTATGCATGATTTCCATTCTATGCCTTGGGTAAAGATTTAAGAGGTGTCCCTGAAAGCTTGTAGGGGGTGGGCTTCAACGTGCCATAGAAAGATGACCGTTGCTCGGATCGATGAACCATCCACTCAATTGGATTTAGGACATAGGGATAGTGCTTAGGGTGGTCTTATCATCTAGTTCCATGGACAAGGGATCATTTTTTAGGTCAACTTTGGAAAGTAGGGTTTTGTTGAGTAAGGGAATATGAAATTTTTACACATAGGGGTCAGCTTTGAAAATTCCTCGGTCATGAATGTGTGGCTAGAATTCCCAGATGGAACATGGCTAAATGAACTTGCATGACCCACCGAAAGTTCTTTTTGATGCACGATTTCTATTCTGTGTCCCAGGTAGGGATTCAACAGGTGTCTATGAAATCCTGTAGGAGGTGGGCTTTAACATGCCATAGAATAATGACCGTTTCTCGAATCGATGAACCGTCAACTCTGTTGGATTCATTACATCAGGATAGTGCTAGGGGTGCCCCCCTAATATGGTTCCATGGACAAGGGATCATATTTTAGGTCACTTTTAGAAACTAGGGTTTTTATCAGTAAGTGAATGCCAAATCATTGCACATAGGGGTCAGCTTTGTAAATTCCTCGAATGTGAATGTGTGGCTAGCATTCCCACATGCAACATGCCTAAACATGCTTGCATGACCCACTGAAATCCCATTTTGATGCATGTTTTCATTCTATTCCTCGGGTAGGGATTCAACGGGTGTCCCTGAATGCCTATAGGAGGTGGGATTCAATGTACCATAGAATGATGACTATTGCTCGGATAGATGAACCGTCGACTATGTTGGATTCAGTACATAGCGATAGTGCTAGAGGTGTCCCTCTACTCTGGGTCCATGGACAAGGGATCTTTTTTTAGGTCAATTTTAGAAACTAGGGTTTTGTTGAGTAGGGGAATGTGAAACTTTTGCACATAGAGGTCATCTTGAAGGTGATTGTATATCTTCCCCTCTTGAAAAAATACTTGTTGCAAACTATTATTCCATGTGTAGATGTGGATAATTTCGTTACCTGTTGTGAGGTGTTGAGAATTCTATTATTCCATCATTGTCAATCAATAAATATTCTTTGTTTGTGTTTTAGTCAAGGCGGAAGGAGTTGTCAATATCTATATGTAGGTGAATTGATCTTAGGATCTCATATCATTCGTGAGACTATAAATTAAAAATAAGGTTGTTTCCATAATAATTTAGCGTGGTCATCCAAGAGATATGAGCATTTGTATGATGAAATACAGGAGGAGACAATGCCATTACGTCAGTATCCATGTAATGGAACATGTTTATGTTTAGAAACAAGTGGGAAACCTATTATGCCATTATTACAAAATATATATCTTCACACTACGAATGTTTCGAATAATACTCAATAAACATAAATTTATAAAACAAGATTCAGAATAGTACTTCTCCGATCAATTTAAACTATAATAAAATCACACATATTGTTTATCTCTTCCAAAGTTGTTCCTCAAGGCCATTCATCAAATGCCATGTACATTAACAAAATGATAAAATAATGTGCATGATATACATAATATGCAGGATATAATCATAACCATTATTTTCAATCAACCTTATAATCAAATACTTTTAGGTTTCATGTGTATCCCATATATTCGTTAGATGAAAGACATCATGCCAAACACCAATTTCATTTATGTAGACCACACAGGTGCATCACTTAGGCGTGTCAACTTCGTGCATCCTTTAGAAGTTAGTTAGGTTGTTATGTGGGTAAGGTGCTTTTCTATTCCACTTAGTTGGATCAGTTTCTTAGCTGTGTTGGGTGCTTATGTGTGTTAGGTATGTTCCATGCTTGTGAATACAATTTAACATTGTATCTACAATTGGATCATGGTAAAAGACAAATGAAATGTACAATTTTGTCATTACATAATATTGTAATTGTTCATTGTTCCCAAATTTATAACTAATATCTCCATGCAATTGTAAAATCTATCAAAAATAAGGAACATTACACATAGAAACATTCTTGGCCACACATGCATAATCACACTTAAAATACTGAACCATGAAGATCTCAAGAGCCTTGATATGAAATATTTTTTATATCATGAAAGTTATAATACAAAAATAGAAGGCCCTTATATGGAATGTCAATGTACATGTATAAAAAACATCTTTGATGTACATGCAAACAAAAGTACATCTATCCTAGACTGCACCCCTATACTCTAATTTCCTATTGTACAGAAAAATACATATTTGTCTTGGACTAACACATCAAAACTCTAACTTTCTCTTGTCCTTTTCCTGACTTTGATGCGTGTTTCCTCTATCCATGAGCACTGTGCATCTCAAGCGACTGTAAATCAATGAAAATATTTCTTGATGAGGTAACTGGACTAGTACTGTCCAGCAATAACAAAGTTTGAAAATTTAAAATATGACTCAATTTACATTAAACACTCACTACATCCATTCGGGGTATAGATTCCTCTGGTGTCCTCCTTGCATAGAGTCTCTCTGCAATTCTTCTCTGCGAATAAGAAAAATGTCATTTATCTCAACAATTATCAACATGTACATGAATGAGAAAGTACTAATCAATTATGTAAAAAATGAACATCTCACCGAAAAAATTTGTTCATGGGAATGAGATTGGGTTTATTCAGTAGCAAGAGGAGTCGTAGGTTGAAAATCAACCTCATTTGTGTGTACTAATGGACTAGGGTGTGGCTACATTCACCAAATGATAAAATAGTTAGACATCATGCATGTCCATAGACAATACATATGAATTGTACAATTACAAATATTTAAGTAGATGTACCTATGTGTTACTTATCCCTATTGTAGATGTACCATTGATTGCAACATCAATAACCCCACTAAGTTCTAGCACAAATGACTCTACATCTTGATGTTGTAAACATGTGAAAATAACATTAAGAAAAACTAGTTGTGAAGAGAATTCAAAGCTAACCAGCAAATGCCATTGGAAATGTGTAGATTACCGTTGGATGAGTAGATTGATTGTCATGGAAACCAGCTCTTTTCAAGGAAGAGGGTTGTCTGGTGCAAACAACTTGCTTATCTACGTTTGGACTACGGGGAGATCCAAACCAAACAGGCGGTGTAGGAATTTGTGATGATGTCTGTAGTCATAAAGTGTTACCATGGTTAGACATGAACTTAAATGGATGGAATAATATGTATTGAAAAACTAACATGTTGTAATATACTTACCCCTTCCTGGGACATATCTCCCCCATCGGAGGGGTCGCTTCCATCAATTTATTGCCCCTCTTCAGATCCAGATAGCATCTGCAAGTTTAAAAATGATAAATATTAGCAATCTATAAAGGAGTGCATAGTGAGAAATTTAAATAATTAGAACAATATTTAGTAATTAACCATGTACTTACATTCTTAAGGTAATCATAAATTCCACTTGGGAGTATTTCATTGAGTTCAATGTCTCCAACATCCGGTTCTAAATGGGGTTCCTACAACTTCAAAAATTGTAAATATTAGACAATTTAACAAATTAATCAAGACTAACACATGCATTAACAAAATGATATGTATTAACAAAATGACACATGTTTAAATATTACCTCAACATTGGTTGTTTGGCCCTCGAATACAACCACACCAGGTGCACTATCACCCCCTTGAGAGGCATCAATCTCCTGCAAGAGTAAAACTTGCATATATTACAAATTTTTCAATATGTGTACAATATGGAAAACTAAAAAATTGAACAACAATAGAGTTTTAACAATGTCCTTACCTGAACACCAGTCATCATAGAGGTACCATGTCTTGGTCCAGGACCATAACAGGATTGACCACACGTTGTGCACACATGTGGCTCACTCTGAGACACATGGGATGTCATTCTATCCCCACCAATAGATGGTCCCCTACCACCAGAAGCTGGTGGTTGTACCCCAGTAGAGGAAGAGGGTGTTTCCTAGTCAATAGTTGTCGTGTGTCAAGAAACCATCTCAGCTAGAGTAAGAAATTCCTCCTGCGTATGGGAAACCATATCATGTGCAGGAGGGATGTCTGCCCTCGGTAGCTGAGCACAGGATGCGGGTATCTATCGATTGGAATATATATGCCTAGCATTGGGTCAGTTTTGGGGCATCCCCCTACCAATTCCCTAGAAACCCAACATGTCCAAATAGTTTACATGTTTCCCCATCACAAAATTTGCATACAAATTCCGGAGGAAGTACAATGGCACTTCCCTATTGTTGTGCGAGGGAATGTCAAAAATCATGTACGATCTATCAATCCAAAGGTCTCTAATGGGTGGAAATGTGCACCACTCAATCGAAATATGTGTCCTGGTGCTCTCCAGAATTCCATCCATCATAGGCACTCTAAATAATGTATAAATGTGCTCTCTGGTTATTTTTAGCTTCTTTATCTCATTGTAGCTCAAATTAATAGCATATTCCCGTATTTTTCTTTCCTTGTATGACCTGATGCTATACAAAGCATCGTTCGATCTAGTGATCATATCAACAATAGTTAGCAATGAGTCTGACAAGGAGTGGCGGAGCTCATCTCCACCCTTCCAGGAAGAACCAATCTCTCTAAAATGCCCAATAACCCTCAATATATTAGCATTCTGGTCCATAGTAGCCACTATAATCATAAAAACAAATAAAATATCATTAGAAAAATAAACACATGATATAATGACATCTCTAAGCAATGAAAAGTGTAAAACTAATGTACAGTAAATAACAACATAAACTAAATCTATTATTTAAATTTTTAAATCGATGTTGAATTTTACAGTAAAGAATAAACATTTAACATTTTAAATTTTAAATTTATGTCCTAAATTCAACTATTAATTCCAATTTCCATATGCATGTGTACATAAAATGTCCTATGTGCATATGTTGATTGGGAAGCTCCTCTAGCTTATTTTAAGGCTTGGATTCTGAAGTTTCATCGAAATTGTGAGGTGTTGACTAATGCCCTTACAGTACTAGCTCCCATATTGTGGGTAGAGGCAACGGCTAGAGCCTAGAATAGGTGACACAATGTGCTATTGATGAATAAAATCCCATTATAGGCAACGATTTTGTTAGATACGTAATTATTTGTTGTAGCGTGATGTTTTTTGGACTCCAAAGTCTATTTAGCGTATCTTTGTTTATATGTAATTTCGGCCATGTATGGATTCCACTTGATTTTATTTTAGTTCTATGAACTCTTTGCATATACCTATGAGAGACTAAATGCATAATTGTGTATAGTAGATTTTATGGTTGCAAGGTTTCCACTTGATTCTATCATGTATGATAGTATGCAATTCGCATGTAATCAAACACATCAACCTCCCTATGTATCTTGATGTTCGTAGAGCCTATTGTTGAACTTCATTGTCTTGACCTTAACCAAAAAGTACCCTTCAGTCAAGAGGAAATATTTGTTAAGCATGGGAAGCTTCTATACCTTATTTTAACACTTGGATTCAGAAGTTTCATCAAAACTATAAGGTTTTTATTGATGTTCGTGAATGACTATTGCATAGGACAATACACCCTTGTAACCTAGGGTCTAGGGTTACCAACTTACTATTAGACTTGCAAAAAATCAGTTTTTACAGCAAATGGAATGAGAATAGGAAGAGATCTTGGTTTACCCGGTTTATGACGGTTGATCCAAGCTTGGTCTTCTCTCGCTCCAATATTCTCCAAATCTTATAGGGATGCTTCTCTTCACCTGCAAAGAGCCAATTCTTCAAGAAATATCTCATATATATATATACATCAGAGGTTAGATAAAAAACATATAAATAATATAATTGAGCATATTCAGTAAACCAATATACATGAGATAAACACAATACAAGATTGGAAGAAGAATTCTCTTTATTAACAAATAGTGAATGGGTAAGAATACAACTCAGCTTCTGACACAAGGACTCCTATGCAACTGAGGAATCTGAGTTCTGTTGCTCCAATACTCTGAAGGTATACCACCAACATAACTTTTCTCTTCCAAAATTGATTGATTAGCTCCATCCCAAGGCCTCTATTTGTACTTTGGGAAATAGAAAGGATTCAAAAGTTAGGATGGTTGAGGTAGTTGGGATAGTTATGGATTAAGGCTCAACTAATCTCATCTAATCATGATATATATTTTTTAAGGTCGAATCAAGGTATACGCGAGTATTAATATAGGCAAGGTGCGTATGACACATGGGTTTCTCAAATGGAACTCGTGTATGCAAGGTACACATAGGTTGCATTGCACATACTTGCATATGACACGCGAGTTGCAATGCACATACTCACGTGTGCAACCCAAAACTTAGAATAAAAAAATATAAGACTAGTATGAGGATAATGCATCAAAGGTCATGCACATCCATAGTGTTTTGGCCACTTCAATCCAAATTGTCCTTTTGTGTACTGACATGATGAATGTCAGCACTTAGATGGAGAAGTGCCATTTTGGCTGACAATAGATGCCCCCTAATATGTGAGGTCAGAGGGAAGCGATGGCTGAAATGCATTACAAAATTTATCTTGGAGAACTCAGAAGTCCAAGGCAGTAGAGGAAGTACCTAAAACAAATACATATCAATGTCATATACAAAATCATATATGAGGATGCCATGTTCAACATACTGGAACACTAGCTCCTTTACAATATTTGATTACATCATATGATACGGGTACAAGACCATGTATATTACAAAGGTGGATCGAAGCCAAAATATACAATGATGAGTCTTCAAAATCTGGAAGCTGTGTAGGTGAACACAACACAATCTTGCGCAACTTTGGTTATACATGTGAATCTAAGGTCTTCGTCAAAATCCAAAGGAACCAATACAATCCAGGCCATGTGAATATATGTGTTGAAGTTAAACATGGAAAGGATTCAATAGATTGTCAAGCAATAGGTGAAACTGAAAACTGAAGCAAAGGAGTTCACCGAAGATGATAGCGAATCCTAAGGCACCATCGTAAAAAATCTAGGTCTTCATCTTCAGGAAGTGTTGATGAGAAACCATGTTGTGATGAGGAAGGCAATAGATCCTCCAACGGATCACAAGAGTGACTAGGAACTGGATAAGGGAAGGTAGACACAAGTAATACTCAGATAGGATAATGTTGGAATCAGGATAATAATCAGATGTAGGGATAAATCCTTGAACAGTGACCACGACACAGAGATGACCCAAGGAAAATTTTAACTTTGCAGATAGGACAACTAGACTTATCTGTCATGTAGGAGACATGATTAGATTCCCCATGTATAAAGGACAAGTGGAGGAGTAAGAAACTCAAAGTGATAGCTGAATTGGAAGTGTACATTGAATCATGAGTATCAGAAATTTCAAAGAGTGCTATGTTCAAGGAGGACATGCTGCCACTGTCTGAAACCCAAAAATAATACTTCTTCCTTATCTTTCCTATTAAATTTTAACGAGTCTAGGAAAATCAGCTCAGGTCTCTCTTCATTTTTGACAAGCTTGAAGAGGGGAGAGAATAATGCTTGATAATGTCATTGATTCGTGGATTTTATGAGATTGAACTAGTACATGCTCATTGGTGTTGTCATGTTTAGAGAGTCTAAAAACTCTGAAGAAGACTCCAGGGGGGTCCTTTTTCGTCCAATTTAGTCTCTTGAGACCGAAAAGGAATAAAACATACCACATAAGAACTCTCTTATCCTCTGAAGACATAAGGCACACCTTTTTTGTACTTATTCAGGGAGGTACAAAAAAGGTTAAATTACCACCTACACAATGCTCCTTCAAGAGCAGCTTATAGCTTGAGTTTTACGAGTGTGAAGGAAAGCAAGATCACTCAGAAAGATCCATTTGATTGCGAGGAATGGGGCTTACAATAGTAAACTCGATACTTTGTTCTTTAGTGTTTAACGAGCATGACAAATGCATAAAGTACACTCATAATCTTTTTCATGTTTAGTTCCAGAGCATGAAAAAGAGAAAACTAAGCTCATATCGGGCACTCCTTTTCCGTAAGTTTAGTCCCTCGGGTCCAGAAAAGTGATAAACCTATGCTTGAGAATACTCTTCTCAATTTTGTAGAAAAGAGAGCGATCCTTTCTCGTACTATTCCACATGGTCCAAGAAAGTGATAACCTACGACCAATGTGGATGCCCATTCACATATTCTTAACAAGTCTGAATGGACAAGTTTACTCGGCAGTCAAGTCTATTTTGAGGAGTTAGACCTAGGTCTAAAGAAACTCCATAAGGGAAGGGATCCTTATAAAGGGGATATATTGTAAAAAGAGACCAAAATGAGGCTCAATTTTGCGTGAAAAATAGCTAAGAAGGCCCCCTAAACCTACGACAACTGCGGCATGAGTACCAAAAGGAAACAATGTGTTCTAAACTAGGGTACTCATGGAAAGAAAGCATTATCCACGGAAGAAAAATGGTATAGACAAGGTAATAATGGTTAAACACCATAGTCCATGGTCAAAGTAGTGATCCTAGGGTTAAAGCAGATTAGGTATAGATGCAAAATTGCATATAAATGACCAAAATCCTATCCTATATGAGTGAATAACAACTTTAAGTAACCTTGGACATGTTGCATTAGGAAAACATGACATGGCATTAGTTTAATTTTGATAGAAATTAAAACTATATCATTAAAAAAACATATTTTGAAATTATTTCTATAAATAGTCCAAAAATAGAAATAAAAAAACACCATTTCATATTTTTACCCAATATAGGAAATTTTTACCTCTTAATTCAATTACTCGGTGTGGAAAAACTAGTGGACGATTTTCAAATCTGCAAGTACCAGGTAAATCAACTCTACATTCTCTTCCATATCATCCATTTACATTTTCAATTTTATGCAAAATTTGATGTTTTGAGCCTGTTTTACGAAGGTCGCATTGTTTACGCGGGTACGTGACTTACATAGTCGTGTACACACATTTTATACACGACTTGCTTGAAGGAAACCCATGTATGACACGTGACCTGTCTAAAAGACAGTCATGTATACTGCGCGACATAGGAAAAAGTGAAAATAGGGCCAAAATCAAAGTTTTTTTATAAATTTCAATGTTTGATTGTGGCTTTATGGGTAGGCTAAAACATGGCATTGGAGTGGAGGGAGATGGAACATGAAAATATGGACTAAGATGCACTTCAAAGTTCCCCCACAATGCAAGCATTGCGGCAAAGTGGGTTGTTAAAGTTCTTTTTCACCTCACCTATGCGGGCCAATGTCCATTTACTAGATTTTTTAATTGGCCACTAGGATCATGACCTAGGTTCCTTTGACCTACAAGGTGAGATTCTGGAAATTTATTTGGAAGACATATTTCATTACGGGTTTGTCATGACGGGGAACACCTATCAACCTTGAGGGTACCATCAGGGGAGGTGACCTTCTAAGTGTTCAGGACTACATCAATACTTACTGCACGCTTGACAATCAGAAAAGGAGAACTTGCATCCCTATTGCACATATTAGTAACTTCCCATTGCAGGTGATGGTAATCACAATAGTGAGGGTTGTAGGATTGTCATCACTCCATCTTGTTACTCGAAACCAAATGAGAATCATTGTAGAGTGCCTACAGGGAGCTGTGTTTGACTGGTGCTTAGGAGTAATCCCGATAATGAAGAAGCAACTCTCTGACTGTAAGAGAGGTCGATGGAATAACTTTGGATATTCTAGTGTATTAGTGGATTTCTTCTTTGAGAGAGTGCCCACCATCACCCCTGTGGTACCTCTTCCATCCTTCTCTCCCCGTCATCCTAGACTGAGCAGGTGGGGAGAAATTTTCCTTCGCCAGGGCGGTGGTGGCTCGGTTTAGAGTGTCTATGATGATGAATTCTACTTATGGTGGGGACGGAAGCTTCCAGCACTAGAGTAGTTTCCATATGCTGGGATGGATTTTCAAGGTGACACTGATCTTGTCCTCCCTCTAGGAGGAGCATGGGGAGCATTAGGTATTTTGGTTTTTTTCAATATTTTAAATTTTTATGAATTTTTATTATAAAGATATATACATATGTATAAGAGTTTTTAATCCAATTAATGTTTAAAATGTAGATATTGGACCATTCTTCTCTGATGGGCATCCTCAGATGTATGTACGATCGGTGGCAAGAGAGGATCAGGGTTTGATCAGGGTACTTGAGGGGAAGTTGACCAGGCTGACCCAAAGAGTCCCAACTCTACGTATTGAGCAGATCCCTGCCATTATGCAGGAACTAGTTGTTGGTATTCCACCCACCTTGATACGCCTTATATTGCTGATTTATTTACATGTGTTTTACAATGTATCTGTTATTTATTTTTATGAAATATGTGTTAAGTGCCAATCCAGGATATAATTCGCATATGCATCAATTAATAAATTTTGATTTCTTGGAATATGATTAAATGTGATAAAATCAAAAAAAAATTCCAATAAACTAACATGCAAAAACTGACATAATAAAATAGGGTTTCCCACCTGATAAGCTCAATTGAGCTGGGAAACCACCATTTGAGAGTCAAGTCTAACTTCCAAATGGGTGATGCCACGTGACAAGGAATCCCATAAAATATCAATGACGACCCTGTATTCAGCCACATTGTTGGCAGCAAGACCTAGGCAAGCGCCTCCAGAGGCAACTAGTTGTCATGAGGGTAGGTAAATAACCCATGCGGCTAAAGCCAGGTTGTAAGTGTGATGACTAGCGCCATCTAAAAAACCTACAAACCACTCGAAAGACATATGTAACAACCAACAGATGATATAAGAACACAAACTGGCATGCTATTGTACATAAAGTTACATACAATAAAAATACAAGAAAAAGTGCTAAGCCTAAGCATAATACTTCTTCAGGTAGAGCTCATTTCTAGGCTCAGTCAACTTATTCCCTTCGAAATTAGTTAACTCATATGCCCCTTTCTTCAAAATTTTTGACATGATATAGGGTCCTAACCACATAGACCTAAATTTCCCTGCCCCCAGGGGTTCTTTGTCTTGGTCTTAGAGCAAGACAAGCTCCACTTCAGAAAAAATCCTAGGTTTAACCAATTTATCATATTGATTTTTTATCCTATTTTTATGAGCCTTGTTTGCAGGCAGTGCATCTCTACGTTGTTCATCTAGATTTTATAAGTATAGCAAACGTTCTTCTAGCTCAGTCGTATCAGGTAACACATGAATGGAAATTTATAAAGATGGGATTTCGCTTTCAACCAAGGTTACTGCTTCCACCCCATGAATGAGCTAGAAAGGTGAGAACCCTATGGGAATTTTCACATTGGTTCGATAAGCCCAAAGTGCAGGATACATCATGATGTGCCAATTTGACCGGGCTGCGTTAATGGTATGCTTGACAATAGTCTTTAAGTTCTTATTTACTGCCTCGACTTGACCATTCGCTTGCAGGTAAAAAGAAGATAAAATGTTCTTGTTTAAACCCTAGCATAGTGACCAATTCAATCATCATGTTGTTTTGGAAGTGACTTCCATGGTTACTGAAAATCTCTTTAGGAATATCGAATGACGCGATAATTTGCTTGAAAATGAAAAAAGTTGTAGTTTCCTCGTTAGTTTTATAGGTGGGCATTACCTCTGCCCACTTTGTAAAGTAATCCACAACCACAATGATGTATTTGTGCCCCAGCTGAAATTGGGTTGCACGTCACATAATCTATCCCCCACTTGGTGATAGGGCCCACTGCGACGACAGGAAATAATGGAGCAGGACGCGATTGCATCTTTCTGGTATAAAGATGACAAGGATGACAGCGCTTCACGACTTCCACACAATCTTTAAAGATTGTGGGCCAGAAATAACCAACACATAAAATCCTCTGGGTTGTTGCTAACCCAAATAAATGGCCCCCACATGCTCCACTATGGGAATCATTTAGAAAAATCTCAGCCTCTTCGTGGGTGAGGCACTAGCACAAAAAATATTCTACCCCTCTACAGTATAAAGTATCCCCGATAGTGAGGTATTTTTTAGCATGTAAGAATAATTTGCATCATTCTTCCTACGACGAGGTTGCAGGACACTTTAGATTATGGAGATAGACAAGTATATCTCCATACCAAGGTCAGGGGTGGAAATCAAAAAAATGTGCTCATCTGGGAATGAGTCTTCTTTGATTGCTACATCTTCTTCAACTGGAAATTCTGCAATGAGCTCTGCAAAAACTAAGGATTTTTTTGATTTGGAGGAATGAAAATCCAAGTCAAACTCCTAGAGAATGACTATCCATTGGTTGAATTTTCCTCCAACTATACGTTGGGACAATACATATTTGAAAGGGTTGAAATATTCCGCTACTATCGTAGTCCTCAGTAATATGTAGTGACATAACCTCTGGACAACATACACAGCTGCTGACGCCAACTTTTCGACGTGGGAGTACCTAAGTACAGGGCCAGCTAAAGCATGACTAAGATAGTAGATGACATGCTCTTGGAGCTCATCATTGGGCCTGGACTAGCACTACCCCTATGGTCGACTCGGATGCGGTCAAATACAATATAAAATCACGAGAGTAATCTAGCAGGCGCAATAAAGGTGCCGACAACAAATATTTCTTTAATGCATCAAACGCAAGTTGTGCGGTTTCATACCATACAAATGGAGTGTCTTGATTCAACAAGCACATGAAACCTTTGGTGATCTTGGCATAATTCACGATAAAACGTCGAAGAAAGTTATACTTTCCTTGCAGGCTCTAAAGTTTCCTGATGAACGAGGAGGAGGTAGATTTACAATGGCCTCAACTTTCAAAGGATCCACCTGAATACCTTTGTTAGAAACAATGAACCCAAGCAACCTACCTGACTCGACATAGAAAACACACTTGTGGGGATTCAAGCATATTTTGTAATTCCTGCATCGTTCAAAAATTAAACGCAAGTGATCTGGATGATCGATCCTCTTACGAGAATGCGCCAGCAGATCATCTAGGTAGGGCTCGACAATAGACTTAATGTCATGAAAAGTAAAATTCATTGCCCGCTGAAAGGTAGTCCTTGCATTTTTCATTCCAAAAGGCATTTTCTTGTACACAAATTTACCCCAAGGACAAATGAAAGTCGTTTTATGTTGGTCTTCTCACTTGATTTGAATCTGATTATACCCAAAGAAACCATCCATAAACAAGAAAACCTCACTCCCCGTACAAGCATCAATGATTTGATCTATGAATGGTGTGGGGTAGTTATCCTTAGGACAAGCTTTGTTTAAATCACGAAATTCAGTACATATGCATATTGTCCCTTGCTCTTTATCGATAGGAACATGATTGGATACCCATTCTGTCAAAGCTATCGGGCAAATAAATCCATCTTTCAATGGCTTTTCAACTTCAGCCTTAACGGCTGTCGCTTTGCATGGATTGACAGGTCTAAGTTTTTGTCAAACTGGTTTGGAATCAGGATAGGTTCGTATTTCATGTTCGACTATCGATGGATCTATTCCTGGAATCTCCTCATATGACCAGGAAAACACGTTGCAGAACTCCTTAAATAAGGCTATATAGATAGCAACCTTATCCGGAGAGGAGTTTGCACCAATATATACATTTTCCACAACGTTGGGGTTCTCTGAGATGTTGATAGGTATAGTAACGGGAATGTTTTCCACATTCCCCTCGGCAAAGATTCCTTTCCTTGGTATAAGGGATTGATTGGTATATTAGCATCACCTGCCAGTCTCACATGGAACTCTTTATTTTCAATCCTGCTTAACTCTGGAAGAAATTAGGATCTATGATGAAGATCTTCACAGATATTATCCCTCCCACTCATAGCTTCCAAAATGGATTCATCTAAAGGAAAAACCATGTCTAAGAAATCGTCAATATATGAAGAGTTCTCTGCCGAAGAAGGAAGATAGGTTTCTTCCGGCTCCTTTGAGACTATAGGAGGAACCAAAACGGGATCAATAGTGGTATTAATGATAGCTTGATAAGCTACTTCTGCTTCTAATAAGGGCACTTTAGGTTCGTAATGAGAAGGAAGAATCCAAGGATCTGTTCTATCGACAACCGTTGCAATAGACTTCCATCCACTAGTATAACTTAAGTAATTAATCAGGGCTGGGATATCGAATGTTCCCATTAATGATGAATACATTCCATCCCCTAAGCTCTTTGAAGAAGGTTTGACCTGATCAACCAATGGAACAGTGGACTCATAATTTTCCATGCAGCCCTTTTGAGTGAAACTGAGTTGGTCTACTGTAACCAACTTCCCTTCGTACGAAAACAATACTACTCGAAGAACGACTGATGCAATTGCACACATATAATAAGTCCAACTTCTCCCTAGAAGCAGGTTATAATCCAAAGGTGCATCAATTACCTCTACTTCAACAGACACTTCCTTCCCTGCCAACTTTATCTCAAAAGCTGGTAGGATACCATGTTGACAAAATGACCTTCCATCGAGAGTAGTAAGTAGGGTGTTCGATGGAACTAACTCTGGAGATCCAAGAGCCTTCCAGCAAGACAAGGACATGACACACATGGAAGCATCTTCATCAACAACTGACCTTCCAATGATTTTTCCACCATGGATGACATCTATTGACAAAGCCACATGATACAACAGGCTAATTTTGACATCAGACAAATTAAACTTTGCCATAAGGCTAGACGAATCCATACTACATAAGGATGCTAAGAGTGTATCTCGATGGGTGGGACAAATCTGTAACACCTCCAAAGCTGACATCGCACAAGGGGTTTGGGATGAATATTCAACTACAGAGTAATTGCCTGCAGCCCTAGAATTAGGATTGTGAAATTTTTTCTTGAATACACCTTTTGGTATCTTGGGCATAGTTTCGACACGTTTTTCAATTGTGAGAGGGTTAGAAGTTTCACCTATAGACTTACCCTTCTTAGGAGCCTCCGTCTCATATTTCTTGTTTCTATTCTGGAGTAATGTATGGGATTGAACCATATTGATATAATTCTGGTCAGGGGCATTAGCAGTGCCCCCCTGCTACATTAGAAACCAAAGCTGCATTCTGTCATTGGGGAAATGGATCCTTTAGGACATCCGGTTGTTGAATTTTGAGCATCTTCTGAGCTTGATCCATAAGAGGGCATTGATGGGTCATGTGATCTTCCTGGAACAATTTATAGGGAAATTTCACCTTCTTCTTCTCTCCCCCCCCCCCCCGCCATTAGCATTGTTTGTGGGCTTTGGCTTGTTTTGGTTTCCCTCACCTTTCTTCTCTGTTTTCTTTTTGCCATCGGGTTGCTAATTTCCCTTTTGGGAGGATTGAGCAAAAACGTTTGCATTTTGGGATGAGGGGGAATCCTTTGTTGCCTCTGCTGTAGAATGTTTAATGGAAAACTCATGGATTTGTTTTGCCAAAGACTCTACAGTGGGATATTTAGCTGAACCAACCATGCCATAGGCATGGGGTCCAGGTTTAGGTTTCTCGACACTATGTGTTAGCCGCGGTGCATCAGGGATAATTTCATATAGATTCCCAAACTAAGAGTATATCAAATCTAACTGTTGTTCCTTAAGGATAGCCTCTTCCTCATTAGTTACTCCTGAAGTGGATACATTCTTAGATATACACGGCAATAAGGACTTAAGGAACCATTCTAACAAAAACTCAGGAGGGATAGTGGCCTTAATGAGCATCTTCCACCTTCGCCACTCTTGGATGTGATTCAAAATGTGAGTGGCTTTGTCCCGCCGAAAGGTGGACAATAATTTTATGCCGACATCATACCGGACAAGAATTTGGAAATGGTTAAGGAACACATTAGCTAAGTCCCAAAAACTATCAAACGCAGCAGAGGGAAGTTCAATGTACCACTTTGTTGCAACAATAGTCAAAGTTCTTTGGAACAATCTCAACCGAACAGTGTCATCGTTCAGTGAGTTGGAAGAGTACCACAAGTGAAAAGTGGTGACATGAGCTCCTGGGTCTTCACCAACTTTGCTTTCTAATTTTGGAATATCCAAGGGTAACTTGGTGGGGACAAGTGGCTAGGTGGAATCATGTTTCACGGGGTCATTCATTAACTTGGAAAAATCTGGCAAGTTTAAAGTTGCCTGGAAAGGAAGTTTGGGCCTAACCGGAGCTTGAAATGTAACGTCCTCAACCCTCCGACCAGCGAAGAGGACGCTACCATGGCATTAACCATGCGAGCAACCGCCCCATGAACATGTATGTACATAAAATGCTGAAACAAAATGATTTGAACTAGAACATGCATACATTATTATTTATCATACAGCAGAAGCAAACATATCTTCATACAAGCATTCAACATGTTCATCATATTCATTAACAGTAAATATGATTGCAGAAGTAAAATAGACAAGATTACTTATCTCATAAAGAACTCGTCCCACAACCAGCTACGTCGCTGCAACGTTCCACCCAACCATAGGCTAGCATGCTCCTAAATCTATCAGCAATGCTGCCACCCTCGAGCTGGGCATGACTCCCCAAGGAACAAGGAACAAGCAAGCTTACACATAGACAAGGATACACAAAACACAGCCAAGCCAACACAATTGGGTTTATCAAGCCATCAACAAGATAGCCAAGACAACATGGTTAGGTTTATCAGGCCATCAAGGAGTTGGGAAAGGCTAAATGCTAAGCTGGTGAGCCCATTATAGAGCTAGGAACACCTACACCAGAACTAGCCTGACTTCTAAGACACCCACACACACCCAACACAAGGAATCAGTCCCTTCTCTGCTACACAGTCCCTCGGGCCCTAACTTCCCTTCCAATGCTATTCAGAGGTTGTAGAGAAGAAATCTAGCTCTCTATCTCTCTCTGTGTGGTTTCCAAACACACTAGGTTTATCAAGCAAACCAATCCCCCATCCCTACTCCCAACATAGTCTGAAGACCAACCACTGCATACATGCAATCACACAAGCGATTCACAGCTTAGGCAAGGAAAACAACTCCTGAGTTGTTCTTGGCCCTATCGTAGCCAAAATGACTCCAAAAAAACCTACAACAGTCCCAAAATGTAAAACAGACACAACCAACAATGTGGGGAAACAACAGTCCGTTCTAAACAATGAAGCCGCCAGGAAGACTTACACAGATTGCAATGGGGAAGGAAAATCAGCCTCCCAACCTGTGCGTGAGAGAAATTTACACCAGATCCCAATATACAGATGGAAACACACCAAATACCTCTCTGTGGAAAATGCGAATGACAGTCGAAACGGCTCCCTCTCCTGGCTGCGTGAGACCAAACAGAAAAAATAATCCTCTGCGTGAGACACAGGACATTTTTCCCTGCGTGAGAATGAGCGACAATGGAGAATGGAGAGTGGGAAGTGTGGGAGTGTTTTTCTAGCACCGTCGCAGAGAGAGAGTGGAAATATGGGCATAGTCGTTTCTCCTGCCCAACATGAGGCTCAATTTACTGGTGGAGAGCACGTGTGGACAAGGACTGACAATATTGCCACACTCCACTCCCCGGCAATAATTGCCTCAACTACTCAGCAAATCATTAGAGTGGTAGTTGGATAAGACAAGGGAATTTGAGCAATTCAAACAGGGTGGTGACACATGGATTTTCCCTCATAGCCCAAGGTTTGACAATTTCCCCCCCTTATCCTTGTGAGAATCATGCCCCTTCTCAATTTAGTTTCCACGAACATAGTTGGTTGGGTTATTTAATTAAAGATGCATATTTACATGATGACAAAACTTAATATATGCCGTATACCACGATAGACCATTGGCAACAATTCTGTTCGCCGAAACATAACATAACTAAATCGATGGTGAGGCTTTTGCCTTTAGCTCCACACCACGATTCATTACAATATATACATCATGTACATTTAATGCAACGTGGTCAAAACCGGGGTGTTACATGATAACCATGAGCTTGGGAGGTAGAAGGACTTGCCCCCATGTCCATTACAATATATACATCATGTACATTTAATGCAACGTGGTCAAAACTGGGTTGTTACATGAAAAGCATGAGCTTGGGAGGTAGAAGGACTTGCCCCCATGTTCCCAAAAGTAAAGGCGGGGTTGACCCCAGCTATCGGTTGCGAAGTAGTTGGACTACTTTGAAAAGGATTCCACCCATAAGCCAGTGGGTTATTCATATGTGGTGCAGTGTATGTGGTTTGAGTTGCTCCAGTTGAAACTAGAGTTTGGAAAATAGGAGCAATTATCCCTCTGCTAAAAAGAGAGAATGGAGAGCTCGTGAAAGGAGCCGAAACTGATGTTTGGAAACCTTGACCATAAGAGTTAGTATTTCCAAACTGCATCCCTACATATATAGGTGTGGGGCCTACATGTGGAGTGGATGGGGGAATGTGCCCCCCATTCCACGAAAAACGTTGGACAAATGAAGAGGATCCAATAGGACCACTCTGGGCAGTGTATGCAAAAGAGGGTGAAGCAAAAGGTGCACTGGGAATCCCAGTGACCACCCCACCAGAAGTGCCTACTACATTTGTGGAAGCTAGTGGTTTAACCACCCGACTAGCTGGAGTTAAGGGAGTAGCAGGTATATTTGTTCTAGGAGTACCAACTGGGGGAGGTGGCACTCCTTCAACTGGAATAGCTGATATGGGGGTAGATGGACTCTCTCTTGCACTAGCAATAAGTATGCTTACAGGAACACCAATCACAGGTGAATTGAAAGGATGAACCTGGACAATCACAGGATCGTTTAAGTCAGTAAGAGGTGAATTAAAGTTTCTTGAAAACTTGTTAGCCTCCAAGTCTTCTATCTCTCCATTGTTTGTATCAAAATGGTTTGTCCTAAGTTTCGGTTCACCTGGAACTTCACTAATTCCTACCAGTTCAAAAGAACCGCATGTGTCTAATCTCCACCTTTGAGGGGGTTGTGGAGGCTCCACTGTAGTAAATAGAGGAAGGTTTTGCATCTTTCTTGACCTTCTGAGAGGTTGATCATCCACGATTGAAAATTAGCTCTTCACACACCCTAAGGTCGGCTAAACACAAACAAACCAAACGACAGTCACTACAAAATTTCCTAAAGCCACAACAAACACATAGGGTATAAGATATGCTTCCGAGAAGAAAGATGAGATACAATTACTTGGCATCCCTATAGATGTTCTTAGGCACAATCGGAGGAATCACCCACCTCCCTCCAACACCTTCTACTCGGGTTACCTTCCAAGCATGTCCAAGGTCAACCCGAAATAGCCTTCCGGTGTACCTGTGTATGAACCCTAGATGTAAAAGAGACTAAAGGATACCGCAACTATATTGGTAGCCTGGGGAGATAGTCGTAAGCCTGGTTCATATGCATGGGCAAGGTAGAAAATCCCAAAACCCTGTCAACAACGACACCGCACGGTGCCAAGAGGGTGGTATTGACAGAAGTCCCCAGATGCGCAAAAACCTTGGTCTTTGCTTTGACAAGGAATCGGAGGGTTATCTCCTCAATCCAATCCTCTACACGACCTCGTGCTTAACTCCCGTTTGAGAGGAGCTTCCCATATACAATCAACATAGAAGAGGGTTTACCTATTGATTGGCCAACTACGTCTGAATTTAAACACTTGTGGAGAGTTAATAATCCCTATTCCACGATTCTAGCCTAAGCTAGTTGGTGTATGAGCCTATAAAAAAAAACTTACTAACAATTTTTAAATTATATCGTTTATTTTAAAGGGTTGTTTTTAGTCAGAAGGTAAATGGCATGAAAGACTGTGGTGTTACAGACTCATTAAGAAAAAGTAAACTGATGTATAAAGCAAATTCCAAAGTAAATTACAACTACTTAAACTAAAATTCTTTTCTTTTTGCAAATATAAGCTAATGAAATTGAAACTAAGTGCGAGAAAACCAAGACTTCCTTTTATAATTTTTGGAATTTTATTTGAAAAATACTGAAAAGAAAATAACTAAATGCAACTAAATGCAAAAATATCAAATGTTTTTTCTTCACTTTTTCAAATTCTTCAAAAACTGTATTGCACCTAAATCAGAATTTTGAGCAAGTTTGAATAATCAAAGCATATAATAAGTGAAATGACGTATAAGGACCCAAAATGACCTACTTCAACAAAATAGGAAAAAGACTCGAAAAAAACATGACATGGAGAAACTATTGAACCCAAAAATTCCACTAGATTCACAAAAGAACAAGTGACAAACTGACACCACAAAATGCAGTACAAAGTATAAAGTATCTAAATCCCTGATCACTGACCTAGACACAAAGCATTGAACTCATAAACCAAGCAGGAGGACCAACTTCAAATCACAATATGAAAGAAATTCAAACAAAAAGGTTCAAAGGCTTGAAAGCAAGAAACCAGTGTGACACACAAGACCTCAAACTCATAGAGTCATGCCAGTAACATAAGACTTCCCAACAAACAAACAAAAACCAAAGAAGACAGGGACAAGCAAACCCTACCCAATTTTTTTGCTGCTATAGGATATATGCGACTATGTATGTAGGAAACCTGCGTACGATACACGATTGTCTTATATATCAACCCGTGTATACAAGGTCTTATACGTGACTGTGTACAACAACAACCAGGGTATACAAGGTCTTATACGCAACTGTGTACAACAACAACCAGCATATATAACTAAAAAATTTTTAAAGAAAAAGAACTAGTAAGGGCTTCTAGGCACACTACACTGTAAATCAAAAGCAAGATAAAAATTACCACACTCAGAATCAGAATAAGAACAAAGACTGGTAAAGCACCTACAGGATGAACCCACAAGAGGCTGGACTACTCCCCAATGGAGTCACCGGTTCCGTTGTACAAGACAATACACCCTTGTAACCTAGGGTCTGGGGTTTCCAACTTACTATTAGACTTGTAGACAATTAGCTTTTACAGAAAATGGAATGAGAATAGGAAGAGATATTGGTTTACCCGATTTATGATGGTTGATCCAAGCTCGGTCTTCTCTCGCTCCAATATTCTCCAAAGCTTCTAGGGATGCTTCTCTTCACCTGCAAAGAGCCAATTATTCAAGAAATATCTCATATATATATATATATACATCAGAGGTTAGATGAAAAGTATATAAATAATATAATTGAACATATTCACTAAACCAATATACATGAGATAAACACAATACAAGATTGGAAGAAGAATTCTCTTTATTAACAAATAGTGAATGGGTAAGAATACAACCCAGCTTCTGACACAAGGACTCCTCTGCAACCGAGGACTTTGAGTTCTATCGATCCAAGACTCTGAAGGTATACCACCAGCATAACTTTGCTCTTCCAAAATTGATTGATTAACCCCATCCCAAGGCCTCTATTTATACTTTGGGAAATAGAGGATTCGAAGGTTAGGATGGTTGAGATAGTTGGGATAGTTATGGATTAAGGACCAACTAATCTCATATAATCATGATTTATATTTTTTTAAGGTCGAATCAAGGAATACACAAGTATTAATATAGGTAAGGCGTGTATGAAACGCGGGTTTCTCAAAGGGAACTCGTGTATGCAAAGTACACGCGGGTTGAAATGGACATACTCGTGTATGACACGTGAGTTGCAATGCACATAGTCGCGTGTGCAACCCAAAACTCAGAATAAAAATATATAAGGCTGGTCTGAGGATAATGCATCAAAGGTCATGCACATCTATAGTTTTTTTGCCACTTCAATCCAAATTGTCTTTTTTTGTACCGACATGATGAATGGCAGAACTCGAACGTAGAAGTGCCATTTTGTCTGATAACAACAACCAACTTTGATATTTTGGATAGAGGCACAAGATCTACCATGTTTGTTTATGTATTTTAGGGAATATATGAATTCTACTTGATTTTTTTTTTAGTTGTATGCAAGATTGCAATATAATTGACAAAATTTTCATATTTGTTAATTTTGGTTTAGATTCACAATGATGCTTGCGAATATACATATGAAAATAGTGAAGTTCATTTGTTTTTTATGAGTTAATTGGGGTTTTGGATTACATTGGGCATGCAAATAACTTATGCAAACTTGCAATGTGCTTGACAAACTTTGCATATTTGTGAATTTTGGTATGGATTCACAAGGATGCTTGTGAATATGCATATGGAAATAGTGAAATTGATTTGCTTTTTATGAGTTAATTGGGGTTTTGGTTTCCATTGGGCATGTGAATTTTGGGTATGAATTTTGGTAAATAGTCAAAATTATTTGGATTTTATGATTAAATTGGGGTTTTGGTTTCCATTGGCCATGTAAATTCCATTGGGGTTTTGGTTTTCATTAGTTTCCATTAGCCATATAAATTAAAATATTTTGGTTTAATTTCAAATTATGGAAAAGAAAATAATGAATATAAGGAAAAAAGCATGAGAGGATTTGAGGAAAATACCCCACAAAGAAGAGGTTGATCCCAAGGTGGAGTTTCTTGCCTTTTGCTCACCCAAAGCGCGTTCGCCCTCACTCATTCTGGTCCGTCGAAGCTCCAATCAGCACAGCGTTGTGGTGAAAATGACGGGCTCAGCCTGTTTTAACCATAAAACAGGTTTTAGTAAACGCGAGCACATTTTTTCAAAGTACAATGAGAGCACGATTTGTAATAATAAAACAAGGGCGTGTTTTTGTTTACTATCCTAATTGGCATGCATGTTGGCATCCTTAGGAGTAGGCTTGGCAGGGTTGGGATTGCTTGGGATGATTTCTATTTTATGGATCAAGAGTGATTGAATTCACTCTACCATTGCATATAAAAGGTCCCTCAACTTTTTGGGTCCCTCAACTTTGTGCACTCACCCATACTCTCTCATTCAATTATGCTCCAAGTGTCCAGACTCTCGAACTAGCCATAGCTGATGAAATCATGAGTCCATGGCTAGTAGCATAACCACCTTACATTATAGAACATGTCCCATCAAACAAGTGATCGTTGCTGCATACAAAAAACCATAAAGAGATTTGAAAAACATGGTTTTGGAGGATTTGAACCCTAAAAGAAGACAAGGTTGTGGAGCATAATTTTGAATATTTGCATAATATCATGATGGCCTTTGGCCTACAACAATGAAAGAAATTCCCATATACAAATCCAAGAAAAGAGATGATATTATGAAATGAAGAGTAGTAATGAAAATGCAACCATACTATGATCCTAGGAAATGAGAATGTAAGTCTCCTTGCAAAATGCAGTTATGCTAAAAAAAAAAATTTAAGTATTAGATCATATCAATCGTGTTATCAATAATTGCCTACATATTCTTAATTTATACTAATGTAATAGTTACTATAAGATCCAAACCATAGAACAATTTTAATAAATTTTATAATATCAAAACAAGCCATTGCAAAGTCACATAGTAACCAAAAAAATCAACTATTGTAGTATTGAAACAGTTTCATAACCATTAAAAATGTTATTTCCATTTTTTTTATAAAGAACTTATATTTGAATAAAAAATAATTACATCAACAAACATTTAGATATTATTTGATACTTTGGACTTTGTTGAAGAGACCAACAAGATTAACTCGAGAGTAACAAGTGTACAACCAAGATTCGTCCTCATGGTCATCATATCTTGTTATGCTTAAACACATATTGATTAAGATTTAAATAAGCTTCAATTAAGCTAAGTGGATATCATTTTTTGTTTTTTGTTTTTTTCATATCAATTTTTTTTAATAAATAGTATTTGTTTTATATTTATATTAAATAGCTTAATGTTTATGTTATATTATAAATGGATAACTATATCGATCTAATAATTAATTTAACATTTAGCCTTTGTTTACATCCATCCATCTCCACAAAACTAAGTATCTAGGTAAGCTTATTTGCAGTCACCAGCCACTTTACTTATGGCTGTGGAGTAAAAACATGAATATGTGTGTTTGTTTTTGTTTTTGTTTTTTTATGAGAAAACAATGTTTTCTTTTGAGTGCAATTTTTTGGTTGTTAACAATTCAAAATTTTCATAGTTTTTTTACAATGAAAAAGTACATAGATTGTACTAGTGCATCTCTAAATTTTCATAAATGTTTCATGAATATCTTCATAAATATTTGGAGTTTCATCACATATTTTTATCAAAATTTTATAACTAGTGCATGCTAGTTATAAAGACATCAATCTTGTGCCACGAGTCCATCCATATCTTAGTCTTGTTCGGTTAATAAATGAACCAACTTTCACTATTTACTTTATTAGAGGCTTAAGTTTGTTGTGCAATTGTATCCACGTATGAATTTAAATCGAAGTAAATCATATTTGGGTTTATAAATTATCTAGGACAGTGAAAGTTAAGTTGTGTGTGATGGATGTGTTTTGAGTTGAGCATTAAACAACTAGATGAAAGAAGTTACATGTAACTTGAAAACAACTTCTAGACATAGTTTTAAATGATTTAAATTATCATCGCCATTTAAATTTAGATAAATAATAATGATGAAATGTGTGGTAGACTCTATTGAGATTACGATTTTGTTGTTGTCTAATTGTCAATTCTCAACCATCTAAACATTTGACAAGCTGAAATTGGAGTAACCCTTCAATTGCAAAGTTGCAAAATAGTGGTCAATTTCATTATTGAAGGGCCTGATGGAAAATTAATTTTTTCCTGCATGGCAAAAACTTTTTTCCCTTGTATGAAGGGTAAAATAGGTCCTAAGGGGCATTGAAGACTTCAAATTTGAAGCCTACGTGAAAGGCACCCTAGGAAATAGCCTCTAGCCTTTATTTCTAAAGAGGTGTCCTACTTCAGTGGACTCTTTTGCCTCCTGGTCTCGAACTAATGCCTTCTCTTTGATATGCAACAGGTTTGAAGTAAGTTATCGATAATGACAAGTTTCTTTGAAAGACTTGATAGAGCATAACAAAATGTGCATTCCAATCTCTTATTTCTTTGGACGGTCTCGTGGGATTGATTTTCGGCACCCCCAAGTGATCTCCCCAGAGTAGGTGTTATTCCTTTGTAAGAGAAATTCACAGCAATTGCAAGCAAGCCTTCACGATCTTTAGGGCCGTATTATGTTGATCTTCATGATCCCGAGGACCATACACAAAAGTGTTCATCTCTGGAAAGGGTTGAAAAATATTGTCGAAAACTCTCCATAATCCTCGATTCAGTTTGCATATTTTGATGACTATACCCCTGGTTAATAACATCCTTCATCATTTCCATCAGGGGGTCGACCAAAAGGTTGAATCTAGCCTAGTCTAATAAAACAACGAGATGAAACAAGTTTGTTTGAAAGCTGTCACAAAGATGATCAAACAATGCATTCCCATCTCTTATTTCTTTGTAGAGTTTGCTAGGATTGCACATGAGACAATGAAGACAACTTTGCCTCAGTCCCAAGCTATCGTTAGAGAGTAGGCGTTTTGCTTCTCTAAGTGGATTTTACAGCAATTGCAACCAAATCTTCATGATCTCCTGCATCTCTTTCTATTGATCTTGGAAGAAGATTCCTGTAGCTTGTAGAAAGTTCCTCATATATATTAATTCAGTTTGCAGAATTTGACGTTTATCCTTCTCATAAATAACATCCATCATTAGTTCGATGACTTGGTCAATTGTGGTGTTTCCTGCAACTGTGGTGACAGTTTCCATGGCTTTATTATTATTGTGGGAGAGCAATGCAGAGAAATAAAATGGGAGGATTGTTGCAATGGATTTCTTTTTATTGTGGGAGAATAGTGTAGAGAAATAGATATGCATAACAGAGCGGCTACAATAGAAGTTGATAAGAGGTTTGGCTATATAGAGCTATGGCAAGTTATATGCAAAGGCTATGGAAAGTTATAGCTAGTTGAGTGGCCTAAGGCACAAACCCAACTAACCACAACCATGTTTATGCTTTTATTTTTATTTTTCCAGCTCAATCATGAACCTTGTGGAAGGGTGCAGCCCTAACTCCATCATCATCTATTATTGAAAAAGTAAATGGTAGTGAATGTGTGTTGTGGAAAGGAGTAACCTGTAAATTTTACAATTGTTTTCATATATAATTTACATTATTGAGGTCGCAATTGCAATGGAAAATCCCCTCAACTTGGAAACCTGTTACATGCCTAACTCTTGGATGAATGAAATTTATAAATAAATTACACAGTGGTTTCATGCATGGCACTGTAGCTTTGGGTAAATTGTGTGCTAGTATATTGTTGTTATATATTGTTACCAAACTGCTCATATATCGATATAGATCTTTACTTTTTATACTTCTAGGGCTCAATTGATGATGTGCGGAAGTTATCCTCTTGTAGATAGCTATGGTGGAAAATATCTCATAAATTTACTTATTAAACTTAATAAGTTTTGAATTAAGTGGTTACTTTCAACTGCATTTTATAAATTTGTTGTTACATTAAAGTGTTGGATTTTTATAAGTGTTTATATATATGTGTTTATTTTTAAAGAAAAAGGATTAATAAATGTTAGGTAATTATTTTGATTAACTTTACCGATTAGTAAAAGTTTCATATTTGTATTTGCATTGAATTATTATGTGTGTTGCATTATTGAATTAATAGTATTTACACTGGGAATATCAATCCAAATAATTACTAGTAATTGAAGTGGCCAAAACCAATGTTTTCATACTTGACAACTCTCAATTCACTAAATCTTAGTGTTTGTGCAACCAACCATCAACTGTTATACGCATGGATTAACTTGTTGTGTATCAACCTATAAAAGTGATGACTTCTTTATCTTCAGCATTGGGATAGGAAATCACTACATTTGGATTGAAGTACTGCAGTGAGAGAGTTGGTCTCTGCTAGAACGATGTGTTAGCACAACAAGCCTTCCACCAAGATAGTGGTTGTAACTTGCAGTGAGGAGGTAAGATGGGTTTTTTCACTACTAATAATTGATATATTTAGATATTGACTGGTTTTTATACATTTAAATGTTAAAGATTAGAAGAAGAAAAAAAAAGATGAAGCAAATATATGATGGAACACACAATGGGAAATTGAATTTCATGGGCAATAGAATTACCTTCTCAATATTAACGCAAGTATTTATAAGACTACATAACAGTAAAACCATAAGTAAATACCATGGGTCATGGAATACTATGGCTCACTAATTCTACCTAATGTGACCAACTCAACTACTCAACTAACAAACTAATTAATGCACTATTGATAGTGGTCCATTGAAATTATAATTCTTAACACACTCTCTTAATCTCAACTAGGACAATACTTCTAGCACTATCAATGCAAAAATACGCTTGTCGATCTATGTCTCAAATAGGCTTACATTTCATTCAAAAACTCTAGCTTCACTTTTTTCCTTGAAGTGTACTTGGACTTCTTCTTCTTTGTCTTATGGATCTTGATGCTAAATAGTTGTTCTTCGGAGTCTTCTTCAACTTTTGGAACATAGTGAAAGTCATCTTCTTATGTTTCAACATGGTTTTTCTTGCTATCTCTTTTACCTGCACACTGAAAATTTTTGTTAAAAAGAATATGAACATATTTCAGCTCTTCTTGAAGAGCACTCACATCTTCGAGTTCTTCATCAATGGTAGCTACTTCATCATTTGCATGTACCCACTGTGCATCCTCTATTGCTTCTTCAAAACTTGTGGGTTGAGAAGAAAACAGAGAAGACTGTAGATGTTCATCACTAACAGGAGTCTACTCATAGATCTCCCTCAAACTTCTAGTTTTCTAGTTTTGGGGTGGATTGCCTGTTGTTGCTTATTTTGTGCTTCTATCAACTAGTTGTTGCTCATTCTAAACAATTGTTGCAACTTCTATGATGCTATCAACTATCTCTTGCAAAGATAGACTATCACTCACATCACTAGGTACTACAACATTAATAGGTTTAATGTCATCAGGTAAAACAACTGGATCAACAACCCTTGCTGGGATTACATGATCATTGACTGCCTCATAAACAAAGTCTTTTCAACTCTCTTCCACTTCACTGTGGTATTCATGGTTCTTTGTGTGACTTGCAAAGTCACTTTCTTCTACAACTAATTATTCACTAAATACTTCTTTCAGTACATTTTATGCTCTTTTTGGAGTATCAACTTCTACAACATAATGAAATAGTGAATATTCTATACTGTCTTGTATGACACATAAGGAAACAACATGCCTTGTTTCTTTTTGGAACTCAATCAAAGCCTTAAATGAATCTGGATCTCTAGGATCTTCTTCAACTATGAAATGCCACAAATATTGTAATTTCAACAAATTTCTTACTTGACTACCCATACATCATAATAATCTCAATCAAATATTTTTCATAATCCTTCTAGTGTTAATATATTTCTCACCTCTTCAATATATTCTGGTAGTGCTTCTGGTAGCTCCATCTTCAAGCTTCGATCTTCTGGAAAAATGTTGTAACATTGTCCAATCTTTTGGCTCAGTGTCAACAATACTTTCTCTTCAAATTGTGAAATTTTTCCTTCGTGTAGCCATATTGATATGAATAAAAAGAGAATAAAAAGAGACCTCCCTCTCTTTTTTATGAACTATTTAAAACAGGCACCGCAACTTGTATAGCTAGCACCGGATCACCACACTTTGGCTAAGAAAAGACAACGATGGTACCGCACTTTTGATGAATAAAATATGCAATGGTTTCACACTTTTTCTGTGCAAAATGTGCGGCGTTGCTGAGTGTACCGCAGTTCTCACTAGTACAAGTGATCAATTTTGCCACGGAAAAATGTGGCATTATCCATGGAAAAGCGTGGATATTGCCACGTCTAAGTGTTTTTTTTCCCGTGGAAACAATTTCGTCACAATAGAGACGACCCCTAATTTGCGTCGCAAGAGCGAAAATGTTCTATATTTCGTTAGATGTCTAAGCCGTCGCTATATCCACGCCTGGACGTCTCTGTATCCACGCCTGGCCATCTCTGTATCCACCCCGGGCCGTTGATGTATCCACGCTGCGCCGTCGATGTATCCACGCTGAGCCGTCGCTGCATCCACGGCTGTGAAATTTTAAAAAAAATTGTCGTCGCTGTATCCACGGCTATAACTGTTTAAAAAAAAAAATACAAATGCCATAAGACCAATTCCATGTGGAAGCTGGTCATAATCCTTACATAATTAGTATACCCCCTCACATGCATACATACATCTCACACATCTTTATCTCATGCTTCATTACAATTTATCTCGCACAGCTTCATTACATGCTTCATTACCATGGTTTAAACTTTAAACAACGACCCATAACCTCAACATCTAAATGTTAAGCTGGTTTGGTCAATGGTCACATGTCACTAATATATAAAGTGACCCTTATTCAAATATTTAAGTCTGCTAAACATTGGAGTGTAACACAGAAATAATACTCATATTTTCCAACCATATAAATTGGTGGTCACGTGCCAGTCAATGCTTCACACATGCTGTGGGATATGTTTTTGTTGTGCAAAGTGAGTAAAGTCCTTCAGATATCTTCCCTGCCTATTCATGTCTCCAGAACTATAAAAACTTATCTCTGACAACAATCTCCACAGAGGTTCCAAAGGTCCATAGTATTTCATCCACAGAGATTTCATCTATCTCTGACAACCAACACCAACCAAATTTGTCATCCAGTTGTCAAATTTCAACCAAAGGTCCATAGTATTTACACCTCGCTGGCTCTGATACCAAATGAAATGCTTAAGAGAGGTTTCTAAGACATTTAAACCGTGCACAACTTATCTTATATGGTAAAAAGAAATACTTTACTATCAGCTGCTCATGAAGTTACAGGCACTATGTCCTTCAATGATCTTTTGGTAGGCAAGCAGCAAAAATAGAACTAGAATGAGCTCAAGATGAAATCTAGATATAATTAGTATATTTCTTATTCATTTTCAATAATTAATCAAAGGACATTTGCAATTTACCTCCACATGAGGTCTCATTTTCCTCTTCAACTTTGTTCTGATGCTATATGTGTCAAGCTTTTGTGGAGTAGATCCTGACTCTGTGTCAAGCTTTTTGTGGAGTAGATTCAACTTTGTTCTTCCTCACTGGCTGCCTGCATTTCCTCCATTTCTATGACTTTCTCATATTCTTTCACAGGGAAATTGTATATGTCACCATAAGTACCACTTTGCAATGGATCTCCAGCAATTCTTTCTCTATGGCCTGAACAAGAAACAAAAGTCATCATTTGATTCCCATCAAAAAGAATAATGTAGAGATCTGCAAAAGGGAAACAGAGAATCAAGATACCCTACTCTATCTAAAACAACTGCTATTTCAGCTTTTGCTTCCCTCCTAGCTTCCCTCTTCTTGTGTTCTGTAGGCACAGCCATGACTTTCTCCCTGTAGCAGAAAAAAGCAATAGTTATAAGACTTACAACTGTAATCTCTTTTGACCCAGTATTTGTGAGAATTTAATCTTGCATATGGGAAGTTGGGCACAGAGATTTTTCCTAGGCTGTCAAGCAAAGGACGTGCTATATTAGCACAGGGAAAAAATTGCTAAGGTTAACCATTCTATGCTTAAAAACGTGTACTTTGTTACTTGCCATTTAAACTTTAAACCAGAAAACAAAGTCTAAGAAATTCAGAACTTTTGTGAATTTCAAATTTCCACATACTTTAGAAAGATGATATATGGAATATAAGATGATTCTATCTCTGACAACCAAAACACATTCACCTGCACCAACTCCTATATCAATATGGAGGTGCACCATGCACCATGAACAGAGAACCTCCTGCTACATCCCCAACTGCCTCTGCTAGATATCAAATGTCACAACAAAGTGAGAGAATGCCTAGGCAACAAACTAGCCAAGTCACAAGGGAGAGGAGAAAGAGTCACCACAGTTGGACACACAACCCTCCTGCATGGGCATTAAATGACAAGCTTTCAACCCTCCAGTTGGCATGGCTGTCTGTACTAGGAACTCTGACAAAGTTTAGAGGAATTGTGAGCAAAGAAATCACAGGGAACCTGAACAAACTTTTTCTGAGCTCCTCGTTGCATGGTTTCCCATCACATGTTCATCCAGGGATTCATCTACTTTGGCTTCATGGCTGGAAAAAATGCTGCTAGGATATACTGCTCAATCAGCTATAGGTAATTTGCCAACATGAGTCTCTAATTCAGTAAGAGATTCAGCTATTGCTTGTGGGTCTAGAGAAGGCATTCCTGTCATTTGATGTTCCTACTGTGAAAGCATACTTCAATTTTGTAGTTCAGTTGGCAAATGGTGAGTCCACAATAAAGCCTATTATCAAGAGGGCAATTGATATGGTGGTCAAGTTGTCTGCCGATGAAACCCATCTGGAGGGTTTGAAGTTTGTCTTGGGTTTTCTGGTTTCTGCACTGGGTTCGTAGATTCATGCAATTACTATGGAATAATTCATCCATGTACACAAGCTCTCATTCAGGAAAGAAGACAACATATGGTGAAGCTATTGAATCAAGCAGATCCATATTTCTAGCTAGAAATCAGTCCCATATTTGGAAATATTTTTCAGCACTTCTAAGCATGGTTTGAAATAATGGTAATAATCAGGATCTATCCCCAGATAGCTGTTCAATATTACGAAACAATGGTAATAATCAGGATCTATCCCCAAATCTAAGTGCACAGGGTTCTGTTCATCTCAATTCAAAGACATTTCACTACATTGTTCTCCAGTGTCTAATTTTTCTTCATACATGAGTACAGAGGCAGCAGCTCAATCAACTGCAACTACTACAGGGGCCTCATGAGCATTTGTACTTGTATTGGTTGATTCTGTCCTAAACTTGGATAATCTAAAAAATCTAAAAAATCTTGGATATTGTTCCAATCAGACCGTCTTGTTCATCTTCCAGTTTTGTGTCTGTAACTACAACTTCAGAGCCTTGTAGGATGTGTGCTGAAACAAAGAAAACCTTTGGTCTGAATTTGGCACAAGATGGTACAGCTGCTGTTGATACATCATCTTCAGCTCAGAAAGGTTTCACTTTTGATGCTGGGACATCACATGCACCTTCCACCACCATGACTCACTTTAACCCAAGTTCGGGTCTCTCTCCTTCTATGAAACGAGCTCTGTTGAAGAAGAAATGCAGCATAAAGAGCGGATTGAATGGGCTCATTAGAAAGCTATGCAAGCAGCTAGAAAATTGAGCAAAGATTTTGCTGAGTTGAAAACATTGAGGATGGAGAGAGATGAGACTTTGCGCTTGAAAAAGGATAAACAAGCTCGGGAAGACAACACAATGAAAAGGCTTTCTGAAATGGAGAATGATTTACGGAAAGAAAAGTTCCCTCACATTGCGAGTGGTTGAAAACTGTGCAGGGTGAACACTTCTAATTCAGATTAGCAAACTATGATAATACATGAGTGACAATAGCTAAATACAACAAGAGGTCATTAAATACTGAAAGATGTTGGAAACCAGTGTTGGCATTGATGTCACAAGGAAAAATGCTTAATACATTGAAATGTGAAGTGTGCCAGAAGTCTAATCTATAAGCAATGAGGCCCTAATCAAACTCAGCGAGTCAGCACCTCCACCAGTAATAAGGGGCCTAAATCAGCAGTCAATCTGGCCATAAAAGTCAAAGTTTGGCATTCAAACAAGGTGGGTAATCTCAACCACATCGAAGGATTTTGAAAGCCTCTTGAAACCTCTAATCTTACACAGTAATGATTTAATAGGAATTCGGATCTGTTCAATAAATGAAGTGATGCCCCAAGGATAGATCTTGTCAAGAGCATTGCTATGAATTCAGTGGTCAGCCACAATCAGTAGAATAGTTTGATACTTTGTTTTAAGAAGTGTTAGCCCTAAAACAAGCCCAAATACATCTGTGAGCTTTCCCAAATACATCTGTGAGCCGTCGTTATCAACAATCTAATGAATGATCAAAGGAATAATCACGAAAAGTGTTTCAATCACCACTCAGCCTGGAAACAATTGACATTGAAAGCCCTAACAATGGGATGTTACATAACCTCAATGGAAACTCCATGAAGAGTGGAAGTAAGAAGGAATCAAGGGCTGTAAGCAATGAACCATGAAGAGTCAAGCAATATCTGATGAATACTTGTTGATTAAAATAAACCAAGATTGCAAACTTAGGTCGGCTTCATAAAGATCAAACATCACGATTTTGTTTTAAAATAAAATAAAATCACTTAAAGCAGCAGATCGGCCCTATGATCTATTTCCTTGTGACAAACATTGGATGTAAATACATAAGAAATGGACATCAAAAAAGATAATGCACTTTGATGTGAGAATAGAAGGCAGCAGAGGGATGCGAAACAGTAGCAGCGTGGGGTTAGAGAGCAGCAGAAGGTGCGAGACTGTAGCAGTCTGCTATTCACAAAGGGACAAGCTTGGCATCTGTTTTTCTTTTGTGAATGTTTTAGTAGGGCAGCAGCTGTGGGATGCGAGTTGGGAACAGACAATGCTGAGTATAACTTCTGTAATTTTTGGAGCAGCAAATTGAGAGCATACCCAGATTTATTTGTGTTTTGTAAATTTTAGTTTGGAGATCACGGTTTTGAAGATTGGTGACTGCACACATATTGTATATCTATCCAAAGCTGAGATTGGATCAACTTGGATGTATAAGGTTCAATTAGTTTTGAAGGCTGAAAAGAAACTTCATTGAAGCATCTAAGTATTTGGGAGGTAGGGTGGTGCAAGGGAACATCACACATACTTGGGTTGCAGCCTAAGACATTTATCTCAGTTGGTGCTGAAAGTCCTGCAGAGGTTGAAGCCTCATAAAACATCAGTTGCAGCTGGTGTATGTAATCTGTGTTGAAGCACAGTCTTTGAAGTTTGAATATAAACTTATCAGATATAAATATTATAATATATTCTGACTTGAAGATTTCATCAATTTCTTCTTATATCAGTTGTTGTATACTTGATTTCTACGTTAATTAAATAAAAATTAATTCTGCGAGTGGTGGTTTTCGTTTATATGGCACAACTTGTCTGAGTATGGGCATGCACATTATAGCGGTAGCTTTAGAGTCCATTAGAGTGTCAAGTCAAGTTGTGCCATGGACACAGTGCACATGGTAGGGGTAACTTTAGAGTCCATTAGTGTGACAAGTTCAGCTGTGCAAATTACTTAGGTGCAAGTGCAACAAGAAGTCAAGTGCATCTAATGGCGTGGCATACTACAGTGGGGTGGATAGACTACTCATATTATGGATTTATGTCAAGGTTGGTCTTTGTAATGGCACATGCTGCTTCCTAGTTTTATATTGGACAAGCGCCATCTCACTCTCAGTTGGTTCAGAGTCAA
>LPNX010676452.1:219803-242986 GCA_001517045.1 Pseudotsuga menziesii | reverse complement strand
AAACATAATATCATATTAAAAATTTATATTGATTAATAATGGACACCATTAAAACTACTAAAATATAATGACCATACATAAAGCGACTAAAAATTGACTAAATCAGTGACCAATAAATGAGATTAAAGACCAAAATTCGCAAATAAAATGACCAATAATTAAGAGATACGCGACCAAACAATGAGATACAAATGACCAGAAAAATGACCAAAATTCGCATATCAATGACCAAAAATCAGTTTTGGTGGCTAATTTATGGTCTTTTATTACGCAACCAAATTTGGTCATATTCTAGCTTGTCATGTGGTCATTAATTTGGTCACAAATGTGGTCATATATTTGGTCATTGATTCAAATATATGACCAAATTAATGACCAACCGAAAAGCTATAAATGACTAATTTTGGTCATGTAATAAAAGACCGCAAATTAGCCACCAGCGATCGCCAAACCAAAAGTGGTCATTGATATGCGGATTTTGGTCCTTTTTTTGGTCACTAATCTCTCATTTTCCACTAGTGATTTAATGCTCCTTTTCAGCAGTCGGGCTTAGACTTTATAGGTGAAAGAAATCCTGCTTCTTCTAGACAACATAGATGGATATTAACAGCCACATATTTTTTCACAAAATGTGTAGAGGCCATTCATACAAAGAATGCAACTGACAAGGTGATAATCAATTTTATTCAAGAGAATATTCCAAGTAGATTTAGGTTCCCTAAGAAATTGCTGAATTATAATGCTAAAGCCTTCAAGTCTAAAGCTATGGTTGGATTCTATGAACAAAATGGAATTTTTTTGAAGCATTCTACACCTTATTACCCTCAGGGAAATGGGTTGGAAGAATCAACTAATAAGAATATTATTCAGAGCATTAGAAAACTGTTAAATGAGAATAAGAGGTCATGGGATTCAATGTTAAAGTATGCACTTTAGGCAGATAGGATAACTACTAAGAAAGCAATTGGTTCTTCTCCTTTTCAATTAGTATATGGCACTGATGTTGTATTTCTAGTTCAGTTAGGTATTCAAATAATGAAATTCTTTCGAGATAGTTTGGAGGAACCTAATGATATTCAAAGGAGAATTTTTTCACTGATTGAATTACAACAAGAACGTGAAGCCTTAGAAGAAAAGGCTCAAATGTACAGGAATAAAATCAAGGAAAGGTTTGACAGGAAGATTAAGGAAAATACATTTTCTTATGGAGACATGGTTTTGAGGTGAGATGCCAGAAAAGAGCAAAAAGGTAAACATGGTAAATTTGGCAATTTTTGGTTTGGTCCTTTCATAATTTCAAAAATTTTGGAGAACAATACCTTCATACTACACACTATGGAAGGTGAAGAATTGTCCAATCCTGTGAATGGACGATTCCTCAAGCATTTTTACAGTTATTGAAGTCAAGAGACTTGTCATTCATTGTGTATACCTGTGTGATAGATATTGAATAAAGACTCCATAGCCCAATGGAAGTTTTGCAGAGTAATAGACAGGTTTAGTTGAGATGGCAGAAAGCACTTATCTGCAGGTTCTTGAAACCTCACAAGGAGGATTTCATCCCGTAGCAGGAGCCAGATGTTATAAGTAGATTTTGTTCTTAAGATTATGTGTCTTATTTTTCAAAGTTGGTTTTTCTATTACCTTTTAATTTTGAGTTGATTTTGAGGTTTTTTTGTAATAAGTACATTTTTGTTTGATTTTATGCTTTTAATGATTTGGTTATTTCATTTTTGTTGGTTTTTAAATTTTTTCTTTGGGCTTATTAGTAAATATATATTCTTTAAGGTCTGAAAAGTTTATGATAAATTTTATTCCAAATTTATGTTTATAACCTAACCTTTGTTTCGGAGTCATTTAAAAAAAATGCACAAGGGAGATTCCTGTAGCGCAGAGTGAAAAGTCCATGAACTAAGGTGCTACAAGAATCCTGAAACACTGAAAATTATGGCAAACAGTCGTGGTTCTTTGAAATCAGAAATAGTGGAATTTTTTGACATCTGTGACGACATATGATGCATATTCAGAACCCAATGATGATCATGACAAGTGTATGAGAAGGTTCCAATATTATTGTGAGGATCGCAATTTTGTCGGACACGATTTCATTTGGTAAAAAAATCATTAAAAGAGGTAGTGGGTAATCCAGGCTGCTGCAGAGTAAAATACTGGAAGCTTTTAGACATCACTCGAAGACATAATAACGAGCTTTCATGAACCCAGCCAGTCAAAATGATAAATGTATAAGAAGGTATGTAAATCATGGAGAGAATTGTGGTCTGCAGTGACACGATTCCGATTTTGAAAGGCATTATTAGAAAATCATAAACCTACCTATCATGATTTTTGTTTACTTTCCAGTTCTATTGTTGCAGAGGAAAATTCTGAGTAATTTTGAAGATTGTTTAAAAGAAATGCACAGGCTAGGGTTACAGAGCAGAAATGGGGAAAGGTGGAAAGACTAACAAAGTCGAACCCATTGATACAAGTTGGATGAGTAGTTTTCCTGATTGTGCAGTGATGTTTCAAAGAGCTGGATGGTTTGATTTCTTTGAGAGAATTAAAATTTTTAACCCAGAAGTGTCATATCGTTTTGCTCAGGGTTTTGATAAAGACACAGTTACATTTGATACCCTAAAATTTGAACTGACAAAAGAATTGATATCATAAGGTACAAGCATATCAAATGATGGAGAGATGTAGCTTAAGAAGACACCTTTCACCTTCAGCCCAAAATATTTCCTCTTACCTAAAGTCAAAACCCTAGATTGGGGAAAAGGGGTATAGTTAGAAAAATTTAAGCCTGAGTGGAGAGAATCCATTATAATTTTACAAATCTATATCACATGTGAGGGGGGATGCTCTGGTTTTCAAATATCATGTCAGATTCTTGCAACATTTGAATCAACAGTCTAGGATGAACTTAGCCTTTTTCTTCTTGAAAAGCCTGCAAAAGATGTCAAACAGGATAAAAGGGCATGGGGATTATACTCATAAATCTATTTTTAATCATGGACTAATAAATTTGATTGTTTTCACAGTCCTTCAGAAGAAGAGAAGAACTTGTGATCATATTTTTTTTGGTTAGGATTCCGTATTGAGCAAGAAGACCAACCCAAAAAGAGACATATGGATAAGCAGTATATCCTTGTAAAAAGGTTAAAGAAAGAAATAATTGATGAGTTGGTAAAGTAGAATGTTCAAGAGAAATGTTCAACTCAGAAATTCGAAGAACCTGTATATGAAGAGGTAAAATAAGAATTTGATGGTAATCAAGAAAAGGTTTTAGAGAATGTAGAAGAGGACCAAACAACTGTTATAAATCAGGAATAAGGGAGGAATTCATTAGAACAAAATCACAGTTTCACAGATGTACAAGAAAACATAACATAGGTTCCTGTTCCAGTTAAATTGAAGGTTGATAATTTGCAAATTCCAAATAAAAAGCTTAAAGTAAAATTTGTGGTTGCTGAGTTGAAAGATGAAATCGTACAAATATCAAGTGTAAAGTTTCAAGGGAAATCTTTTGTAATGTTAGGATAATCGAACTGGAGACCAAAGCAAGAGACAAAAACAAACTGAGACTTAACATGAAAAAGATTTTAAACCCTAAGTTAATGAAAGAAAAGATCACTGTGATTGAAGATTCTTCATCTCAGGAAGGCATGGAAGAAGAAGAAATCCTAAGTTCTCAGCAAGTTCATATTAAGAAAGAACATTCAGTGATTTTAAATTCATCTCCAGGAAGAAAGAGGGTTGCAGAACAACCAATAGATTTCAACTCTGAAAAGGGTAGGTCTTCAAAAGTTCTTGTTGAAGAAGAAGAAGTCAAAGATAAAGAAGATCATGACCTAATTTTTAGAAAAATTGATATCCCATGGCTGTCATATAAAACTTCTACATTACAGGTAGAAATGTGCATAGATTCAGAAACTGAGAACCTAAAGAAGATTGTCAAGAAATACAAATATCATATTGGTTTTCATAGTGAGACCAATGATGGATTGGTTATGGCTAATAGAAGACTGAGAGAGGACCTTAGTGATATCAATACTCATTACCAGGAATTGATTATTGTTTCAAAAGAGGCCTTGAAGAGAAAAAGACAGACTCAGAGCTAGTTTGAAGAATTGAACCAAAAGGTTCAAAGTTTGACCCAACAAAACGAGGAGTTATTAAAGAAGATCAAAGATTTAGAAGCTGACCAGTAGAGAAGTAAAAGGAATTCATGTTCTTTAGAAGGAATTGCATTGTTGGCTGAGGCAGCCAAGAATCTATGAAGATTACTATTGATAGGTGTCAAGTAGTTTATTTTTTAAAAGACAATATTTTTTCAACTATTTCGAATCTTGACCTAAAATGTTAGTTTAGTCAGTTATGAAACCATTTTTTATGGAAAAAAGATAAAAGAAGGAAATGAGTTGGAGGTAGGGTTCAACTTTTGACTCAAGGAGAGGCTCAAGAGCTAATGTATCTCAAGCTAAGACTGATAACTCTTATGTAATTTTAATGACTGTTATTGATTATATACATATTGATAATCCATTTTACCTGCTATGTTGGTTTTGTTTATAATCTGGCTGATTACTCAACATACAACTTGATTTCTTTTTTAATAGTTTTAACACATGAAAATGCTTGTATCTTATGGATGGAATCAGTGTTTTATATGTAATGTTTATGGTTTATTCATGTGTGTTTGATACCCAGTTATTCAAACATGTTTATGATTTAGTTTTGTGTTAGCTTGTTTATGTTTTTACCTTCTTGTTGATAAAGTTTCAAACCAAAATGATAAAAAACCAATTTCATTTTGTTTTCTTTTTGAGATTGTGTTAGCTTGTTCTTGTGGTAGTCTAGGAACAATTTATAGAAAAAACATCTTCCAAAGGAAATTTTGGGATGATGATGAACCAAAAATAATGAGTGAAGGATGGAGAGTAGTTACTTGGAGTCTCATGAATATTTGTATAGGTGCGAGCACTGGAATTACCAAACTGCCCTCTCAAATTGTCAACCAAGATTACCTTCCAAGTCTACCCTAGGAGCACTTGAAAAATTCATCCAATGCCACATGTGTAAGGTCCTAGAAGACAAGATACTAAGGATACCAATATCGCAGATAAATTTTGATAGAACAGTGGTCAGTCCATCCGATGCACATGGGCAGGGTAGCTAAGCCTAAAGCTTAAGCAGTACCAGGAACCACACGAGGTCAGTAGGAGGTATTGGGTGAGTTCTAAAACACACAATAGCTCTGGTGTATGATTTACTGAGAAGAGGATGGGTATATCCAACAGCTCGGTATCACAGGACCTTGTGTTTGACTCCTGTGTGAGAGGATATGTTCGGTGTATTTCTCAACGAAGTTGGATTTCCTAAATATAGACCACTATGTTTGAGTTTGAAGTTTTGGGCAGTTAAGATATCCCCAACCCAAAACACTAGCCTAAAATAGTGTGTGTCATCCCTATAAATAAAAAGTTACTAATAAATTTTAGATATTAACCATTAATTTTAAAGGGATTTTGATTACTCAAACGGGGTGGGAAAGGTGAAACCAATGGTTTTTTGAATCAATGTTGAAACAAGATGACTAAGTAAAGAGAAATGAAATGCAAAAAGCAAAAAATATTCTCTTTCTCTTTCAAACAGAATAACTCGAAATCCATAAAAGAATAACTTTTTTTTCTATTTTTTCAAGAATAATGAAATGCAGTGCATTAAATAAAAACCCTAATCTACATGCATATTAAACAACTATATGTTATTTTTATTTTTCTTTTATAAATGAAAAATAAAAACTACCTACAAACAAATGTATGTAGATAACAAGAACAAAGCAAAAGGAACTCTTCCCTGTAACCACCAAACACACTCTAGATTTCCCTAAAGTGAGTATAAACCCTACTTGGAAAGGATTATTGCATAAGAGAGAAGTCCAATAATTTGGCATGGTGAATTTAACCAACAAGGAAAGAAGGAAACAAATACCAATAAGCTTGTGGAATCAAACAAATACCACTAACAAAGGCTGACCCGAAAGATGAGCGAAAAGTCAAACCAAGCAAAGGGGGTTGAGGGGATGAGAAAAGAGAAAACCCTAATGCTAAAAAAAGAATTTAAAACATAGATTAAAATCACCTAATAGAGATTAAAATGAGTCCATAGAGTCATGGAGATGCAAAGGGCTCTAAAAAACCTTCCCAAATAGCCCTCAAACAATAGAAAAAAACCACAAAAAATGATGAAAAATATTGTTTAGGGGAAATCACTAGTTTCCCTACTAACACGTCACGAGTCACTCACATTTTGAAAGTGTATCATGTTGTGATTACATAACATAATCACCATTGTTGAGTCTGCAGCTCGCAAATGGGTGGGAAAAATCCCGAAAAAGACCAAAAAATACCCTATAAAGGCACGAGAGGTGGTCTATCAGGATGAGAAGGTGTTCCTAAGTGGAAAGAAGGACATGATACCTTAAAAAATACTGGAAGAAAGATATATAAACCCCAAACAAATGAGGCTATCCCCATTGGAGTCGTCGATTCTGTTGTTGAGTAAAGTGTTCCTATGGCTAGGGTTTAAGAGGCCATCAACATACCGGGGTTTAAAGGTAGATGCATATAGTTCTGCAAGTAAATATAAACAAGTTTTAGATATTATGATGGTTCATACCTTATTCAAATGAATTTTTATCCAAGCATCCCTTCAATCCTCCTCTTGTTCCTCTTGATCCAAGAGACCTGCAAAATCGAACTTAACCTTCCTCAAACCAATTTGACTATATGAAAGGAGATTATGTTCAATGAAACATTAAACCATAATATGATAAACAACATCATGAAATTATAATTAGAGATTAAATATACAAGACACATTCATTAGAAGAGGAAGAGTGTCACATCTTTATTGATCATGAGAGAAGTACAAAAATTACCTTCTCTTCAAGCCAGGCACCTCACAAAACCTTGAATTGGTTCTTCTGCTTTTGTTCTCCAAGGAAATCAGCCTCCAATCTATGCAAAACAAGGATATATATTCTAGGGAAAAGGTGGGGGAAATTAGAGTCCCAATTTCTTTAGAACAACAATGAAAATGTTCAAGTCCATTATCATGGACTTCTCTCCTTCTATTTATACATTTCTTAAGAGATAGGGTTGAATAGGGGTCAATTATAACTTCCCAAATCAATTCCATAACCTCCCAAACCACCCTTAATTTTATATTTTTATTATTTTTTGACCAATATAGGATGTATTCGTGGGTACCATGAAGGCAGAGTCGCGAGTGGAGATGGAACTCGTGGGTATGCTTCACAAAAGTCACAAATAATTAAAATAAAATCATTTTAAGGTTGTTTATGTGCATTTCCAGGCTTTCAATTATTATGTTGTATTGTTCCTGACATGAATACCTTTCCAATGGTGTAAATAATAGGTCAAACATAGTTACATAACTTCATATGTGGCTCCTCCAATTTATATGTTTTTTTAGTGACTTTTCTGAAGTGTCGTCATGGAAGAGTCAACATGCGACGAAATCATGGGAAAGTGGTCATAGGAAGGGAATGCATCATTTTGGGATATAACTCTCTACATTATTATCAAATTTTAAGTGTCCCATCCTTCTATTCCATAACCAAATTTCATCAACCATACTCAAGTGACATTGATTTTCATTTTCTAGGATGTATACATTGTTTGAATTTATTACAATGGTGCCAACAATTCTTCCTGTTTTCACATTTCTCATAGTAAACAATACATATGTGCCCTTGGTCCCATGTTTGACTTACAGTGAGGAGATTAGTCTTGATTTTTTCTACCAGTAATACATTTTCTGCTTTGATCTAATTATTGACAACAATTTTACCTTTCCCAGTTATCTAGGAAGACATATTGTATCCAAATGTGACTTTACCCTTATTATATTTTAGTTTTATGAACTTGTTTGGGTAATCTGTCATGTGTTTTGAACACCCACTTTCCAATTTCCATATATTTTGTTTCTTTGTTGCACATAGGGCAGTCATGGATCTTTCCTTTTCTTCCCTTTCCCTCCAATACTTATTTTGTTTTGTGTCTTGAATCTTATTTGAAATAGTCTTCCTTGTAGGAGGCATAATTTTACAATCTATTTCCATATGTACATGGTTATAAAATTTGTAATACTCTAGGTCATATCTTTGAAGAAGTGTAAAATGGTTATGACTCCTTTCTTTTTGTGTGTCACTAGGTGAATTCTTATTGTATTCACGAAACTAGGCTCTGTAAGTTATGGATTTTTTACGAAAGTTATTACAAGAGTAACAATGACCAAGTAAGATATGTTGATATCTTCTTGTAATTTGTTTCTTAGGCATCACATTAATCATTTTTTTGTCATGAAAGTTTGGAATATATTTCTTGCTTTCTTCCTTCTTAACTGGACTCTTTAGTGAAGCAACATAGATTTTCTTATTTCCACTTTGGTTTGTGAAAGAATAATAGTTTGGCCTATATCCTAGTACATATTTATCATTTTAAGGTCTTTTTCTATTTAGTATATCATCTAAGGTCTTTGAGATACCCTTACATTTTGATTTCATAGCTTCTTTGTGAAGATTTTTCTTAAACTGCATGCTCTCTTCTTCAATCTTTTCATATTCTTGTATTCTTCTTTTGAGCTACAAATTTAGGTCCCTTCAATCCATCTGGGCTCTAGAATTTGAGTTTCCAACTCGCTAAACACATGGCTTGACTTTTTGTTCTTTCTCCTACATTTTTCAAGTTCTTCAAGAGCACTAATGAGTTCAGATTTTAATTCTACTTCACCTTCCTCATCTGATTCACCATTGTGAGCTTGAGTATCTACTCCCATGAATAGAATTTATTTTTCTTCATCTCCACTTGTATCTTCATCTTCACTATATTCCATAGTGTAAAGAATTTTCTTTTTCTCAAAGAACTTATTTTTGTTTCTGATTTACCCTTTTTGAAATTCCTTAAGGCTTCTCTCTCATCACTATCATCTTGTTTAGGGTAAGGACATTTTGAAGCAAAGTGCCCAATTCTTCCACATCTAAAACACTTTAGGGGTATATTTGCTTTTTATTTTTCAGTACCTTTCTCAAGTTTTTTAATAAAGATGGATTCTTCATCATTTGAAATATCTGAATGGTTTTTGTATGGGGCTTCGGACTTCTTTGATTCATTTATGGATTTAAAAGTTGCCTCTTTTCTTGAAGAATGATTTTGTCCCATTCTCATCTCATATGCAGTGAAGATCCAATGTAGTTCATCTACTGTTAAGGAATCAAGGTCATCTCGTTCTTCTAAAGTTGATACCTTTGAGTCATTCTTCATTAACAATGTTCTTAGTACCTTGTCGACTACTTCACTTTCTTTTAGTTCTTCTCCAAGGCCTCTAATAGTGTTTACAACTTCATCTACTCTTAGAAGGTATTCTCCAATATTTTCTTCTTCTTTCATTTTTAGGCTTTCAAACTGTATTTTATATGTCTGAATCTTGGATTCATTGACTTTGGATGCTCCTTCATATACAATATTTAAATTATCCCTAGCTTGGTTGGAAGTTTTGCATCACATGACTTTTACAAACACGGAGTTTGTCAATCAACTCAAGATGGCATTTAAGTATTTTGCATTACCATCATATTGGTTTAGTTCCAATATGTATGTAGGTAGGTTTTCTTCTATTTTATACTCCTTTTCAGTTCTTACCCAAACCTTCTATCCAAGAGACATCAAATAACACTTCATTCTCACACGCTAGTATGTATAATTTTCTCCTCTGATTAGTGGTGTTTTGTTGGTGGCTAACACTTCTTGTTGATCCATAGTGGTTTTTAAGTAGGATCTTCCTTCTAGTGGTGAAACTGTGGTGAAGGAACCTGCTCTGATGCCAATTGTTGGAATATTGAACAATACTGAGAGGGGGGGGTGAATCGGTATTGATAACTTTTAACAATTTAAACCACTTTTAATTTATTCATTAACACACATGATTAAGAAGAACACATAGAACACAAATTTATCATGGAACCCCAATTGGGTAAACCACCAATACTTCCTATAACTGCAAAATTTTATTTACAAATAGTTTCTTCCTGTTCCTACAAACAAGGACGGTACTACAGCCTATTTACTAGAAACTACTGGAAGGAGGCTACGAACCCCTGGATTTATCAGATGCTACTCAAAGGATACTACTACACCCTATTTACCAACAACTACTAGAAGGAGGCTATAACCCCCTTGCAGGCTTGTATCCTGCCCTTGCAGTACCCTACCTTCCTAATATGTTTTTTGTCAATCTTCAAAGTCTCTTTTTCCTTCAATATTTTTCACAATTTACTTCTACTCATCATTGGTCTCTTCCTCTTCTAGTTGCTGCTATGATCTGGACTATAGAGATGATTTATTTCGCAAAGCACTATGTTTATAAATACCCTCTAAAATGTTTTCTTCGAATGCATCTCTTTACCGTTGCGCCTTTTCATTCTTAGATCGCACCTCTTCATGAAAACTCAATTCTTCATTTTAAAAATTATTTACCTCTATATAGGTTTATTAGTCATACCTTTCCGCTACAAAATATTACCAGAATTTCCTCTCCGCAATGATAATTCTTCACTGAAATTCTTTCAAAATTTCCTTTTTCCGCACTGATATTTCTGCAATAGATCCTTTCTACAACCATCCTAAGCCTTTGATCCATTTCGGACTCTTTCTTGTCCATCGATCTAACACAAATATATCCTTCCATAATCATCTTTCCACAATTTCCTTAGCTTTTTGCAATTGTATTTTCACAACAACCTTTCCACATTGTTGACTTCTTATGGATTCTTCCCTCACCATTGCTATGAGAACATATGCGGATTGCTGATTTTGGATTTGTGTTCTGGCCTTTTTTCCTCAAAAGGTCATTCCATAATTTCCTTTCCGCAACTACCTTTTCGCAAGATACTTTTCATGTCATTGATTTCATGCCAACTCTCTCCTCATCGTTGATCTTATATCAGATGCATATTGCGGATTGTAGGTTTTCCAAATTCCATAAAATTCATTCCACAAAATTTATTCTGCGTCGTCGATCTCATGTAGACTCTTTCCTGATCGTCGATCTTAATTTAGATGTGGATTGTGGGTTTTACAAATTTCTTAAAAGTGCTTCTGCAGTTTTCTTTCCACAATATTTATTTTGCGTCGTCGATCTTATGCGGACCATTTCCTGATCGTCAATATTTAAATCAAACGCGGATTGCGGATTGCGGGTCTTCCAATTTTCTTGAAAATACTTCTGAAATTTCCTTTCCGCAAAATTTATTCCACATCATCAATCTCTTGCATATTCTTTCTTGGACGTCCATCTTATGGATTGCAGATTACGAAATGCGGAATGCGGGTTTTCCAAGTTTCTTGAAAATACTTCTGCAATTTCCTTTTCTCTAATTGTGCTTCCGCACCGTCGATCTTACCAATTACGGATTGTGGAATGCAGAACCACACTTTCCCATTTTGGACCTCCACATTTTTCTTCCATAACTTTCTTTCTGCATTTCTTCTTAACTATTGATTTCCTTGCAGGTTCACTCCAGATCATTGATCTATGATCAAATGCGTATTGTGAATCTTCACTTTTCTTTGTGCAAAAATCATTCACCACCATTGATTTATTTTTTGATTTCATCCTAACCATTTATCTACGATCAAATTTGGATTTGTGGATCTTCACTTTTCTTTGTGCAAAAATCATTCACTCATGTCGATCTTCTCAAAATCGACCTCCACAATTTCTCTCGATTGATCTAGACCGTCCAATTTTTCACTTAACTCTAGCGTTCAGGAATGTTATTTTCCATGCATATTTATTTTTTGGATATTATTATAGACCATTTATCTCTATCTCTAGAATGATTTAGGTCATTCAAAAGTTATTTGGTGCTTCGAACTGTTATCTGCCACTACTCGCTTTGTAGATCTTTCCCCTATCATCGACCCTGTCACTAATTTTCTTATTTGAATTTGTAATTCCTCTGTCTCTCACTAAGTTCACCATGTCATCATGTTTTATTGATTATTCCTTTTTCATTACTGAACTCCTAATCCATGTAATGGATCCTTTGTCTTTTACTGAGTTCATACTGCTATTATGTCTATTGGTTATCTCTTTCTCATTCTTTAACTCCTTTGACATCAATGACAACTATATTCTCAACACATATTTTGTGATCCATCAACCTCACCTTCTATTTAAGAATAGATGCATGATCTTACATGGATTTGATAATCCTTAGTATCTATAACTAGGGATTTTTAAAATATTATTTCTTAACTTCTCATAAGATGGTATTCCTATCTTCTCTCAATTAGCAATTATGTCTTCTTCTATAATGTTTCACTCATGGAAAGACCATAGTTTCATAAGGAAGCACTACAACAAAGCATTTATATGGAAACCAGCTAATTAGTTAGGGGTACTATGAATATATTAATTATTGCATGTGTGACAAAAGGAAGATATATGCCTTATAAATTAATTAACAAAATTACACCCAATACCCTGAAATTATGCTAGTCAAGTAGAATTTGAAGGCTATAAATATAAATGGATTTTACATTAATAGATACATCAATAAACTAAATCAAATAATATATTTTATGGTACTCTATCACAAAAAATCAATAACAGATATAAGCACTAAGACTAAATGACAGTATAACTAGGGCATATATTTTCTATCTAGGGCTAGGGAAAGCCTCCTGGAATCATACTGTTGAAGAGGGAAACCAAAAATACTACCTCAATCATATCAAAAAGGAACTTACACACTTATGCCAGCATATGGAGATGGCATTCAGCCTTGAAGTGTACCGGTTATTGGGAATATCAACTTCCTATCTGCTAGTGGTACAAAGACTCTCTCTAGCTTTATGATTGGAAAGGATGTATTAAGGGAACACTTGTTTTTGGTATCTGATTGAATGATTATACTGACAATGTAATTGGTTATAATCCAGTTGTTTATTGAGACTTTTATCGCTCTATAAATTGTCCACACACTGTGAAGCCGATGAACCCATCATAGCAATAATCATTTGGAGATAAATGTGAAGGAAATTCCACACTTCTGTCATCATATGGAGATGACATTTAGTCTTGAAGTGTACTGGTTACCAGGAATATAAACTTCCTATATACTAGTGGTGCATAGACTCTCTCTAGCTTTATGATTGGCAAGGATGTCTTTAGGGAACACTTGTTGTTGGTATATGATTAAATGCTTATACTAGGAATGTAACTAGATATAATCCAACTGGTTATCGAGGCTTTATCACTGTATGAATTGTCCACACACTGTGAAGCTGATGAGCCCATCATAGAAATAGCCATATGGAGATGAATGTGAATGAATTTCCACACTTCTATCAGCATATGGAGATTACCTTCATCCATGATGATTCATGAGAATCAATGGAAAGTTACCTTGGAAACCAAAAGGCAGAAGAGAATTACACTAGGAGTAGAAATTTCTACAATAAACTACAGAGCTGGAAATTCAAGGCTACTCGAGACTGCACTTTGTAATTAATGCTATAATTTATAAACACATACTATAGAAAAATATAATGGAAACACAATAAACTGACTGTGAAAATCTATGACTACTTTTCATTACTTCTAAAAAAAATATGCTACAAGAAAACAGTGAACTGCTAACTACTCAATCGAAAAATAAATAAATTTAAACATATACCTCATCCTTCTCTTTTATAGATTGAGATGAAAAGTACATACAATGAATCTAGATCACTATTGATTTACAACTAGAGCATATCCATCTCAACCTTCGAACCGGAACACCAATGGAACCTGGTTTTCTATGGGTTGAAAAGTCAAAATGAAAGTTAATATATATATATATATATACATATACAAGTTTGGGGAAAACATATACCAAAAGTAATTAAATATTATCAAAAATAAATATCCATTCCTGCGTCCCCTGTGGAAATTGTGCAACTAGAACTTCTTCAACATCTATATTTGTGCCACTAGCCTCTGTTTCTTTCCGATCAAGAAAATCTGTATCATCAAAGTCATCATCATTCATGAATTTGGTATACTGCATAAATTTAATATAATTTATAGACATTAGATTTCAAAAATTAAAACATTAGATTTCATATAATAAATTTCATATATTATAGCATACTTACATACCATGCCTCTGTTTTGATTTTGTCGAGCGATGAATCGCTAATAATTGTCTCTATAGTACGTTGCATACTGCGCAAGCTCTAATAGGCTCATAATTTTCAAGATATCATCAGAATAATCATCAAATGGGCCTTCATCCATACTGGATGAATATGACATAGTATTTAGGCTGATTTCCACCCCTACCAATGCAACCCCAGCACGCTCTTTTATCTCTTCCCTCAAGTCTTTTTCTATTTGGGATGTCATTTCCAAATCCTATAGAAAATCAATGACTCTAGGATGTGGTTGTACTTAGCGAGTCATCAGACACCTATATTGAACATCTCATCGTGCACCAGGTCATTCATATGTATGACCTTTTCCAACACCATAGAAACTGGATCCCGTATTTGTATAGTCGGGGTCTATGTGAAACCAGAACTCTGAAATCAACATCTTAACAAAATACTATGGAACCTTGTCATTATTTGGGAACTTCCCATATGCACACAAGAAACTCTAATAAATATGTGGTGCAATCAGTGGATCATTGAATCTTGCGATATTTAAAGGTTTTTTGTCTTCACACCGCAAGTCAAAACATGAAAAGACCATTTTTTTGTGCCAATTTTTTTTATTTCTTCAAACTTGTGGAGACCGATCACTGACAATCACCTCCTATGCATCATGTCATTAAAAACATGGATTGATGGTCCAACCGCAAGATATGTCTTGATCAAAATATTCAAATTGTGTAAAACAATATGGAGACACAGTTGAGTACCAACAGAGATATTTGAACTCTCAATTTCTTCCTGCAATCTTGAGGAATGCTCCTTCATTTCTTCCACAGTCAGCATAGCGATGTTGTCTTCCCAAGGGGTCTCCTCGGGAAAATATCTAGGATGACTATAAAGAGGATCATATATTTCATTGCGATTATACTGATGCATCTGACGACCACTCATTGTTTCGGGAGGTGGATTAGGATTAGGAGCAACAAACCCTGTAAGAAGTAAAATGCACGTGCAAATATTAAAATATATATATATATAATTTGTCAATCAAATTATACGCATTTAAATAAAATGTGTTCATTATAAATACCTGATGGAACCTCTGCATTAGCATGAACATTGTGTGAAATAGAAATAAAATCTGTTTCCCCATCATTATTGTTAGAAAGTCTAGAATCCCCTATACAAAACCAAAAATTGGAAACCATGTGTAAGTTTACACAAAAAATCATGTAATTTTTCAAAAATAAAATAGTCATTTCAAACAAAAATTATAGTTAGAATGTATGTAAACAATCTCTACCTAATGATGGTGTATCTAAAGAATAATACAATAAGCATTTCTTCTGTGTTTTTCCATCAGCCCCTATACACCCCTCAGACATACGTTTGTCATGGTGAGATCCGCCACCTATGCACAACAAGATATTAGAAATATGTGTACAAGAATATTTATGTTTAGATAGAATTGAGCATGAATTGAATAACAATTCAATTTACCTGACGATGATCTCAGGGAGTGTCGTTGCATAGTAACCAAGTTTGCTTCACCCTGAAGCTATGAAGTTGTGCATGATAAGAATTTTCCAAATATTGAAAAACGTGTCAAACAATAATTATATTCAAAATGTATGTAAACAATCTCTACCTAGCGATGGAATCCTCTGTGTTTGTCCATCGGCCCCTGTAGACCCCTAAGACAGAGGTCTATCATGGTGAAAGACACAACCTGTGCACATTGAAGATCTTAGAAAGATGTGTAAAAGAATATTTATGTTTATATAAACTTGAGCATGAATTGAACAACAATTGAATTTACCTGATAATGACCTCGGGGAGTGTCACTGCATAGTAACCAAGTTTGCTTGACCATGAAGTTGTGCATGATAATAAGTTTTCACATATTAAAAAACATGTCAAAGAAGAATACTAGTCAAAATGCATGTAACCAATATCTACCTGGCGATGGCGTATCTAAAGAATAAGACACTAAGTGTGTCCTCTGTGTTTGTCCATCGGCCCCTGTAGACTCCTCAAACAAACGTCAGTCATGGTTAAAGCCACAACCTATGCACAACAAGATATTAGAAATATCTGTAAAAGAATATTTATGTTTATATAGACTTGAGCATGAATTGAATAACAATTGAATTTACCTGACAATGACCTTGGGGAGTGTCACTCGATAGTATCCAATATTTCTTCACCCTGAAGCTGTGAAGTTGTGTATGATAAGAATTTTCCATATATTAAAAAACATGTCAAATGAGAATTCTAGTCAGAAGGTATGTAAACCATCTCTACCTAGCGATGGCATCCTGACCCCTTTAGACCCCTCAGACAGACGTATGTCGTGGTGAGAGCCACCACCTGTGCACAATAATATCTTAGAAACATGTGTAAAAGAATATTTCTATTTATATAGACTTTGAGCATGAATTGAATAACAATTAAATTCACCTGACGATGACCTCAGGGAGTGTTGCTGCATAGTAACCAATTTTTCTTCACCCTGAAGCTGTGAAGCTGTGCATGATAATAATTTTCCACATGTTAAAAAACATGTCAAACAAGAATTCTAGTCAGGGTGTATGTAAACAATGTCTACCTAGCAATGGAATCCTTTGTGTTTGTCCACTGGCCCTTATAAACCCCTCAGACAAACATCTATCATGGTGAGAGCAACCACCTATGCACAACAAGATCTTAGAAATATGTGTAAAAGAATATTTATGTTTATATAGACTTGGGGATGAATTGAATAACAATTGAATTTACCTAACGATGACCTCAGGGAATGTCGCTGCATAGTAGCCAAGTTTGCTTCACCCTGAAGTTGTGAAGTTGTGCATGAAAATAATTTCCCATAGATTAATAAGCATATGAAATTTAGATTTATCAAATGTAACATTGTGCACCTGTTCATGATGAGAAATTCTCACATTAAAATCATGTCAAAACTTTCTCAAACAAGATAAATATATTTCATATTAATAATTGAATATACCTGACTGCATCACATGTCTTTGTCTATCACTGATGGTACCATCACCAACATGTGTAGATGTCTTTGGACGATCCATGTGTCCTTGTTAAGACAAAATGATAAATCAACCATTTTATAAATATCTCCAGGAATTAGAAAATGCAACAAAATAAACTACAATGTAGTATCTCTATTGTTTACAACAAATCTATCACATTCAAGAGACAATAACAACCACGGTTGTTTAACTATTAAAACATGGAGGCTTTTTGTAATGAATTCGTCATCCATGTGATCTACATAATGAGGTTGAGTTTACAAGATAACATGGCTCAAATAAAGGACCAGTTATATGGTCAACTAAGCATTCCACTGGTTTGAAAGTTAAGAAATAATAAAAGACTAGTGTGCAAAACAAGGCATAGTTTAAGGAGTTTGTTATGTGTCATATCCAATCTATGTGGACCTCATCTTCATCACTTCAAGGTAGTTGGTTAAATATTAGTGTTATATGAGATGGTCATATAGCTGGATCAAGTAATGAAGAAAGTGAAAGTGTTTTATATGTGGAAATATTTCATCTTCTTAAACTTCTATGTATGTTGAAATATGCTTGATTATGATTAAGATTTGATATGAATGTATACTAAATACAACATTATATATATTCTATGAATGTAATCTTGGAGCTTCTTTATCAGTGTAGGTATATATATATATATATATATATATATATGCTTCTTTATCACTGTAGGTATATATATATATATTGGAAATTGGACATTCCATGTGAGAACCACAAATGAAATCGTCAATTATCACCATAGATATGGATGGATAGATTAGAAACTGGAAGTTTGGTATAATGGATATGTAATGGTTTTTACATTGAATGTCCATTTGGTGTAATGGACATTCAGTGTCATGAGATATGTAATGTTTTTTATGTTAGAGTTGGAATCTTATCCTTTTCAAAAATGAAAGGTTTCAATGGCATGCCATATTGATGACAATGGGTTTGGATATTGATATCCATGTATTCCATGAATATATTCTAGAAAGAAGGGTCATTAGGAGTGGTAGATGGATGATTAGGTTGACGGATAATTGGTTGGACCTCTACTAATCCTTTTGGGGTAAAGGGTTTTTGGAACACCATATGTTATGTTCCATGAGGAGGGTTTGGGCAAGTAATATATGGAACCTGAGGGGTATTGGAGGCCTCATTCTTAATAGTTTCATCCTCGTGTTGATGATCTCAAGAAATATGTGAGCAATGATGAGTATAATTCCCATAACATCCACAAAAGGAACATATGTGACTAGTTTGTAATTGAGAATTCATACCTTGTTTGGGGGGTTTTCTTTGGAATCTTTAGTGGTAGGGTTTTAATTTCCTCTAGTATTGGTAACAGTATTAAGGGGATTTCCCCTATCCTTAGGGTTTTATTTATTCTCTTTTTTATTCCTATTTTTATTCTTTTGTTATTGTTGGGTTGTGTTTTTATCATTGTGCATATGCTAATTATTGAGTGCATTCTTTTTCAGCATAAACCTTCCCTTAACAAAATAGGAAGGTTACGGTTGGGATGTAGGGTGATATTGTACTAGAGAGGGGTTGATACAGGTCCAAGAAATGGTTAATATGGGTTATGGGCTAGTTGATCCACATTGAAATAAAAGTACTACTACAGAAGGGTTCATGAACATGGTATAGAGTAAGAAGAACTAAATAGCATGTACTTGTTCCTATTAACATAAAATGACATCAAAAACATTATCATTCAGTTACCTCAAGATGATATAACCCCTAGTGTTCTAACCAAATGTTACGATACCAATTTGTAATGTACCTCCAATACCAACATCAAAATAGGGTGTGTTAGCCTAATAAATCATTCATGAGAGTGTGATGTAAATAAAATCTACAATGCAAGACCATTTTTTAAAACCCTTCCTTTATGCATACTATTACCGGTTGAAATGGAAGGTTATTTACGCCAGTAAGCATATGCAGAACAAGCGACCAATGTCACCTTAGTCTCTTTCCCTTAACTACTTCAGAAGTCATAACTTCCTAAGGGAGAGCCCTATGTGACTCTGCAACAGACACTAAACACAAAGATATCTCTCTAGAGTATGTTTTTTATGAGTTCCTAAGTGAGTCTAATTCAATAGTGAATATTATCCCTGTGGGATAGTTAAGTATTGTTATGCTAACCATGACAATGCAATTATTTGATTGTACGCAACTTATTAAATCAAATAATCTTTTAAAATATGCAAATAAAACAATAATTAAAAAATTAAATCAAATAAAAAAAATAGCAATTAAAATGCAAATAATAAATCAAAGATGAAAATAACAAATGATGATTAACTAATTAAATAATATGGGTTAGGCGATATTAATAACAAAAGTAACATGCAAATAGTAATTCAAATATGCAAATAACAATACAATGGTTAATAACCAAATATAAATTAATGCATATATTAAAATCGTATTGATACAACATGTGAGTTAATAAACATACCGAATATCAACAAATATTTATGGATTAAATAAATATGAAACTTGATTTGAAGATAACAATTTAACTCTTCTATTTCCCAATTCTAAAACGTAAAGCATTTATAAATCATATGTCATTAAAGCATTTGATAATTATAAATTATAAAGCATTTAATAATTATGAATCTCAGCTTGAAAATAATAAACAAAGTAACCCTAATAATTGATCGCAGGTTGGGAGCGATGGAGGACGCAAGACAGGGAGTTTCGCGATGGTGGTAGGCTACCACTGTGAAGGAGGGATGAGGAACTGCGAGGAATTTTGCAGTCTGGAATCAACCACGTGTAAGGGATATGCAAAGGCACGTGGTAAGGGAGGCAGCTTCTATAGCATCCCAGGGAGATGGGATGGAAAGCCGATGGTAAAGAAGGCGATGAGGGATGGTCAACCTGGTGTTGGAAGTACGATGCAACATTGAGTGTGCGGAGTAGAATGCTGGTATGGAAGCGAAAAAAGAAAAAAGGATTAGCAAGTGGTGGAGTAACCTACGAGGAAGAGGGAGGAGCTACGCGCAGGTAAGGAAAGCGGGCCCGATGGAGGTGAAGGCCCAAGGATAGGGCTGTTAATGGACCTTTCGCGTGGACAACGATGGGATAGCAAGAGCATAAAGGGAATCCTACCAAAAGGTTATGGAGGAGGGAAGCAGATAGAGGGCAGGCTGTGGGTGCATGCACCAGTGTGGAGGAATCGTGGTACCGGAGAGAAGGACGTGGGGGTATGGAGGAGATAGAAGGTGGCAGCAACGAGGGAGGAGGAGATGCGATAAAGGGAAAAACCCTTAAGGTAGAGTGGGCTCGCAGAGAAGTCCTGCGAGAGGAGGCCGTTTGGCATCCACTGATCAGCGGCGGTAGCGAAGGGATGGAAGTTGCGTGACAAAGATGGCAGCCTGCGGGAAACAAGGAACCAGTGCATAGAGAGGGCGGATATAGAGGTAGCAAGAATGGACTAAGAAGATATTGGATGTGGAAGGATAGAGGAGGGTGCACGTTGATAAGGGGGTTAAGGCAAGAAGGAACTGTAGGATGATGGGCTGATGTCTAAGTGAGGGAATTGAGATTAACTCTAACATAAATCTAACAGCTAACCCAATCTAAAATTTAACTAACCCTAAAACTATCCTAAGAAATAACCATGGAGACATAAACTAGACTAACATAAGACTAACCTTAAACTATTCTAAGGTCTAACCTTAGACTAGTTTTGTGAGAGAAAGTTGTGTGAAAACCTCTAGGAAAACCCTAGCACAAGCCCTACTTATCTTAGGGTTTCTGAGGAAGAGCACTAACCTAGTGAGAAATTATCCTAGGTTAAACAACTAGCCTAGGAAACCTAAGAGAAAACTCTAGGGAACTCTCACAATGAGAGGTGTTAGCTTTTGCTAAGGTGACAAGAGGAAGGTAAAGGCCTATACTAAGGAAAAGTGCATCTCTAAGGCTACCACCAAGACTCTGAAATGCACATCACCAACATCGAACACAAAGGTAAGAAGCGTGAACTCCATCTACTTGTGTTCATCCAACAAATCGAAGAATCACCAAAAGAAGAGAATTCACCATTTAGAATTACCAGAAAAAAAAAATTTGCATTAACCAAAAAAATTCCTCACCAGAAGCACATCCATCGAAAGGAAATCCTAAGTAGGGTAAAATAAGAGCATAGTGATTTATCCCGTACATTCTGATTTACAAATGAAAGTGAGGAGATTGCTACGGAGAAAAATTCCTATGGCTTGGGGTACCACAACAGACAGCTTGAGTCCAGAAATCAATCCTTTCCTATATGCAAGAGAAACCAAATATCTAACACTAAAGAATCTCGATTCGTACCTTATTTTGGACGGTTGATGTAGATCCCCGTTGAGCCTTCCAACTCCAACTTGAATTGATAAATTGCTTCCTCAACATTCAATAAACAAGACAAGTATTCTATATATAATCGTGTTAGACCTACTCTAGCATATATAATCAATAACATATTGTGAGGAACCTGCAACAAACAAGTAATCAAAACACACGATATAGCAGCATAACTCAGAATCACTTTTATATTGATCGCAAGCCACTTCGAGGGGGCAACCTCCTTTGAGCAAGCTCAATACAAAATAACTTCACGGTGCCTTCCTTGGCCTCAACACACACTTATATACCAAAATAGGCGCCAATACTATGGGTCAAAACCATGGGCCAATATAAACTATGGATCAACAAATACTACAGGCGGCTTACAAAGCATATGCGCCTCACAACAATAACACAAACTATGGATCGACAATTACTATGGGACGACTTACAAAGCATATGCGTCCAACAACAATATACTAACATAGTAAAGAGAGGGATTGACATGGGCTCCTAACATCCCCTCCCCCTTAGAAAAAGCTTTGTCCTCAAAGCTTTAGATGTGGAAATTGTCGTTGCATTTAGAGGAGTGGTTCCCACGTAGCATCCTCGGGCTGCATTCCATGCCATTGAATTAAGACCTCTATGATAGAGCGAGAGCGAAGCTGACGAGTGCGCTTATTGAGGACAGCTTCCGGTTCCAAAAAGATGGATCCTTCATTATCCAGTTCTGGTAAAATAGTTTGTCATTTGATGTTGGTGCCAAGAACTTTCTTCAGACAAGAGACATGAAATACTAGATGAATGCGGGAAGAAGGCGGAAGTTCCAATTTAGAAGCAACAGACCCAATCTTCTGAAGAATCCTATATGGCCCATAGAACTTTGGGGCGAGCTGATGACGCCCTTTGAGTTTTAGTGAGGATTGCTTGTAAGGCTGGAGATAAAGAAAAACCATATCACTGGCTTCAAAAGTGCGCTCAGAACGGTACTGATCAGCTTGTTGCTTCATGCGATTGCCTGCCATGTGAAGGTTTTCGCGCAAAATGCGAAGGACCGCGTCAACTGCCTGAACTGGAGAACTGCTGGGGGTGTAAGGAAGAAAAACTGGCGGTGCCTGAACATAAACTGCTTCATATGGAGTCATTTTAGAGGCAGTGCGGTAAGAGGTATTGTACCACCATTCAGCGAGAGGGAGCCACTTTGCCCACTGATGTTGTTGCTCAGAGGAGAAGCAACGAAGATAAGGTTCCAAGCATTTATTGATAATTTCAGTGTGACCATCTGTTTGGGGGTGATAACCTGAACGCATCTTCAGTTTGGTGCCAGTGTGGTGAAAGAGTTCTGTCCAAAAATGACTGGTGAAAGTCACATCACGATCCGAGACAATGGAAGAAGGCATTCCATGAAGACAAAAGATCTGGTCCAAGAAAATTTGAGCAATGGAAGAGGTTGTATAGGGATGGCTGAGAGCACAAAAATGACGATATTTGGAGAGGCAATGAACCACAACCAAAATCACAGTCTTCCCTCCAGATTTAGGGAGCTCGTCAT